>CM021532.1:11385642-11401401 GCA_010994315.2 Pisaster ochraceus
AATAACCTTTGACCCACCACATCGCATCATCTATTCATCACCTGTCCAGAAGTCGTGCGTTATTTACAATTTCATAACTTGTGTGCCAGTAATAATGGGCCCTAAAAAGGACAAAAGACCAACATGGAGCGAGGAGGAGGTTTGTTCCATGTTAAGTATTTGGGCTGACAGCTCAATCCAGAGCCAGCTTGACGGAACAACAAGAAACAGCCGTGTTTTCGCCAAGATAAGCGCAATGCAGTATGGGATTTTCTGATTTACCCGTGTAAGATCTGGACGTTTGTGGTAAGTGTGAAACGATCGCGCAGAACACGGATCGAAACACTACACGCGGAGCACAAAGGTGGGTGTCGCGTTGTGTAGTGTGATAAGGGAGAAGACTTAAACCGTGTTGAAATTTTACGAAGTCGACACGGAGTGGATCTGTGTAGATTTTGACACGGATCAGACGTTCATAGTGTGAAAAGGCCTTTATAAGGAACAGTTTAGCAACAATTTGGGGTCACTGTGTGACCTTGTGCAACTACAGTGCAGACACCATCCTGTATTGGACTTTGCCAAGTTAACATAGTTGGCGTGTCATGCTAGAGTGGTTAAGAGCACCGGACTCAAGCCCTGGGGTTTCCGATCAGCATACTGCCAATCCTAATAGACAGGAAATATGTCTTAATGTCCCATTCAAAAGACAAAGCAATTTATGGTAAAGTATCTTGCTCAAGGACACAAGTGCCTCAACAAGAACTCAAACCCACCCTCTGCAGATCAGAAACACCAGAGTTTGAGTCCAGTGCTCTCAACCGCTCGGCCATAACATGCCACAGTCATGGGTACACATTTTCTTGGGTGAACATGTTGTACAAGAATATGTATTGACCGGTTGACCCCATGCAGACATTGAATGCTCCTCCACACCATACACATCTACCATTTCCACCATTTTGGGGGTCAATTTGTCTGTGTACGTTTGGGGGACAGGATAGGTGTGTGTAAGTGCGCTGCGCATCATGCAAGGGGGTCAGTTGGGCCTGTATTAGGACCAATCATGAATCATCTTGAGAAGTGATGACAATTTTTTTAAATAACGTTTAATATAAATATACACAGTACTCATCAGACAGTATGAATATGTATTGTATTTTACTTACAAAGCTACTGTGTTTAAATTCTTTAAAAAAAAATCATAATCCCATATGCATACCAAAACTACAGCAAAAGGTATGCATATAGTTAGTTGAAGAGGTTACTTTTAAATTGTTTATTTATTATTTGATATTTAAAGAAAAAGTGGCATCCCCATAATGTGATAGCCTTACCAGGTTGCATTTTACCATGGCAAGATACCTGGCTATACCGCAGTTCTTTCAAGGCTGTATGAATTCCGAGGGCACAAGTCCAAATCCTGATCTAGTAAATTTTTCTTTGTTGACCCAAAATGAAGTCCCTGGTATTGTACAACAAACTTTTTTATAAGGTGGTAAATGTAGCCACCTGCCCAAGTTGCAATTGTCAAATCATGGTGAAATCAAAGGGCCAAGATTATATTGTGGGTTGGACTGGAGTAAGGAGGGTTTATGAAAAATAACTCAATTGATTGCAAGTTTTAGAGGAATAAGGACTTAAATAACACAGTTATGATTGTTTTATTGTAGTCTTTTGCTGTAGAACTTGGTTTCACAGATAAATATTAGGATTGATGAATCTTTGAATTAAATTCAGTATACATTAAGTTACCAGTTGCAACCAATGTACATTTTAGACAGTCATTAGCTGGAAGCTAATGTTTTTCCCCTCAATTCATTTGCTATGCTCGGCAAGTAACATTTCACACTCATTGCCGCCACCAATCACTGCATCATCGATGCGCCAAACTGTACTTGTAATAAAGTCAGTAGTCACGATTAAACACAAAACTTGGGCTTGTGCATATGAGTATGTTAGTAAAATTTGACCTGTTTGGCTGAGATTAAACTTAAAACTTGGGCTTGTGCATATGAGAATGTTAGTGAAATTTGACCTGTTTGGCTGAGATTTGGGGGACTAAGCTTCTATTTTTAGCATTAGTGTGAAGTGCTATTTCTTTGCTTGTTAGTGTTTGGTTTTGACAAAGTTTTCATTTAATGGAATTGTATTTTTTGTACATAAATAAAACTCTTTTAAAGCTGATAATTTAAAGGTATAGTTTGTGCGTGTGTGTGTGTACTTGTAGGGACATTCAAACTGAGGACTTAGAACAAAAAGGGACAAAAAGTCGACAGCAATTGCTATCACCAATGGAAAACAATGCCGGGGTACATAGAACAGAAGGTCTCTACAACTTGAATTCTAAAGAGGGTTGTTCAACAAGAAATTATGTGTAAAAAGTCTATAGGAGAAATTTAACTGCAGGGACAAAGACAATATTAAAATAATTCTCCACAGGGATGCACCCCCCCCCCCCCCCCCCCCCCCCCCCCCACCAGCTCTCCAGGACATATCCAGCAATTTTGGCCGGAGCCGCCCCTTTGTTTTTAAATTAATCCGATATTAATAATGTGAACTAGTTTTATCCTTTTGCAAATAATCTAATTTTGAAATTAAAAGAGTGCTTGTTCCCATTTAGATTGACTTTTTGTTCTGATTTATGCAACGTCACATTGCACTTTCTTTAATAGCCTCCCCCCTCTCTCCCCCTCCCCCAAACCGGTTACTTTACTTCTTCTTTTTTTACGCATTATATTTTCCCGGGTAATCGACCGCTGCGAACAAAAGTTGCTTGGAACATGCAGGGTACCAGTGTAATCGTAAGCGCAAGATTTCAAACGAAATGTCACAACAGTAATTGTTACACTGTTGAACTAAACCTTTACGATTTCTCCTGCAACCGTGTCTCCAAATGAGGTAAATATGGACAAATATAACATGGGTAGATAACTTGTTAATTTTGTATGGTTTAGTTATAACGATTTGAACAAGAAATGGGGAGAAGGATAATTCACCAAAGATAATTGCAACAGAAAAAGAACTAAATGAAGAGAACCGTTGTTCGTCTATTTCCGACAGACATTAGTTAGACAGCTAAACGCGCGCGTGTGATCAAAAAGAGCAGTGAGTACTGTGTATTCAAACCTCAATTACATGCATCGTTTGGAGGGGGTCCGTTTGAAGTAGGTACACATCAATTGATCTAAGACTAAGAACAATATGATTAAATTTACAAGTTAATTAAACAGATGCTTGTTATTCACTGTTTGTTATTAATATTTTTATAACAAAATGGGCTAATTTCAAATTTGATTGGAGAATCAATCCAAATTCAAAACTTTAAAGACATATCACATGTTGGGATTGTTGCATTTTAGCTCTACCCAACATTTTAATTTAACTTTTAAAATTCTATAATTTACGTAGCACCCCAAATTTACAGGACACAGTTAAGACCCAGTAACTGGTTTGACATCTTCGGTTACTAGCACCCGAGGAATCTTCACACAGTCTTTTAGTTCACAATTAATTGTCCTTTTGCTACAATTTTCACAGCATCCATCCACAAAAAATGCCTTAAATTGGCAAAAAGACCAAACAAAATAGTTTGAACTTTAAAATCGCTAGCCTCACTTGTGTGGCCAAGCTGAATCCTTGGCCACACGTCCGGACCCATTTTTTCTTAAGCATACCGATAAAAAATTCAAGGCGCATTCCCTTTTTTTTTACATTTGTACAATATTTAAAAATGTACATGTACAAACAATGCATTGTACTTTTTAACCGTCGTGCATACATGTAATATGCATGCATACTTTTGAATTTTCCAGTCCTTTTCAAATGTTCACAAGTACAGGTATGTGTAAATGACCTTGTATGAATCTACACTGTTTAACAGCATCGAGTAAAAAAGAAACAATTATCTCTTTTTGTGTGATTCCACGTTCCTTTCGGTCACAGATGTTGAAACCAACTCTAACCATAGTAATAAATACATAAACAAGTAATAATTACAAGTAATACTAACAATAAATAACCCGAAAAGGGAATTTTTTTGTAATGCTTCAGATTAGCTCTATGCATGTATGTACTGTACATCATCAATGTTAAATTCATGAATGTTAACTTTCTCTGCAGGTTGGTCAGTCCACACAGTGTCTGTATACATACATGTAGATAAACCTTCCTAGCATCTTGCTCTCGTTCAAGATGGATCTTGCATGTGGTTCTCCAGGTAAGCCATTCAAGATTTTGAATTGAGAATTAACGCTAACAACAGCAACTCATCTGAGATTGAAGTAGCCATCCACATTTTTGTGGTAACCCATGACATCCACATGTGGTGGTTGCCCGGCAATGGTGGACGCCGTCAATGTTAGTCTGGTTCCCACGAGTCGTAAGGGAATCTTTGGTCAGGGAACCAGACTACAATATTGTAAATAAACACAGGGTATCAATTACCTGTCTAACATTTAACGCCAGATGTGAGATTTAAAACCTAAAATGAGATTCGACAACGCGAGATGGCAGATATTGAACACCATAGGGTCATTCCGTGTCAAATCACCAAATGGGTTAACCCTACCCTCTTCAAATTTGCCCATATTTGGTTTATAGTGTGATTTTAGCTCATCAAGCTGAAATTTCAAATTTTAGCTCCATCCGATAAACAGTTTTTGGGCTACGGCACGCCATTTCTCGATGATTTCGGTCAAAATGAGCGCAACTACCAATACTCAAACGACCATAAATCGGTAACCACTGGGTCAAATTGGTTGAAATTTGTGTTTTTGGAAAGGGAATTGCCTAAGCAGCCCAAATCTGCCATTGTTTTTTATGTAGGACCATGTTAAGGTTTGATGACCTTTTGACCTTGAATTTGACCTTATGGATCATGTGAAAATTTACCCCCCGCCCCCCCAAAGAGCTAAGATTGATCTTGACTGCAAATCAATCTTAATTGCCAAGGAGAGTGTCAGACTAACATAAAATATATGTGCTTTACATTTGTTCTATTTTACAGCAGGTCGTGGAACTAAACTCACTACAACAGCTCTCATTCACAGTTCTTCCCCACCAGGGTTCATAGCCAATCAAAAGGTAAGAAAAGCAACCGTGCTCTGAAAAGTTAACGACATTATTATCAATAGTTTCAATCGTAAATTCACACACACACAAAATAGGGTCATTCCTAATGTTCATTGGGCTATATTGTACCAAGTGTATACATTGTAAACATTTGAAGTGACTAATTGTGCAATATTTTTTTAAACTGTTGTGGACGCAGTTTCTATTGTACACCTTACGCACAGATCCTTTTCAATTGATTGGTGTCACATGTCACCAATCACCATGACGCTCAATCATTTTTTATTGGAGTCCAATATGGATAATTATCGGACGCTTTGCAGCATTTAATTGTTTCCCGCCCGTTTGTCCAAATGAGGGGAACAATTATTTTGGAACAGATAGTTTAGAGAAAAAACCTGTTTGGGGCGTAATTTGAATTGATGTTTTATTTCTTGAAGGAGTTATCGACCAGAGGAAAAGTGAAAGCTCACAATGGCTGCGTTGTGACGGAAAATGACAAGATCATTCTCCTGAAGCGTGTCTACACCTCCCCAGTCAGACGGTCATCCAGGGTTCGCCGGAAAGGCTGTCTTGTCGTGTCAACCCCAATGCCTAAGCGGAGGCACTCTGTACCAGCCCATACAGTAACTGTAAACACACAACAGACTAGGCCCAGATGCTGCCCTAAGTCTGCTGAGCCAGCCCCACTGAACGCCGTTAATGGAGAGACTACGGAAACACCAAGTGTGTCATCATTGTCAAACTTGACGAGCCCCCCTACCACAGTAAAGGAGGGCTTCCAATGGTTGGATGACACACCAAGACGCCGCTTGTCAGTTAGAATCACTGAGACGGCAGAGATCAGGAAAAAACTGGCAGAGGCCGGCATGCCTCGTCTTTCATTGTGCACAGACCCGGACACAACGATGCGAGGACAATGCCCAGTGCCGCAGAACTGTTTGTCACAAGATGACAATTGTGCATCGCCTTGTGGATATGGAGATGAGCCCTGTGAGCAAAAAGGTTATGAGGACCACCCCAAATTGTCAAAGTGTGATACCAAATCCATGTTTGATCCCAGTACTTACCTGGGATCTGTGTTCCCTGACTTGCAGTGTACGAATAGCAGTTTTGGATTGGATGAGACTGACTTTGGGTCAAAGAATGTGGTGGGTGGTGAATCGTTATCCTTGCCGAAAACCTCCCTAAAAAGCAAACGAGTAATCAGTGAAGATTTTATGAACGGCTTCTTTTATGCAAACAGTGAGTCCTCCATGGAAATGGAATCAGTGGACAGCAGTGATGAACTGTCAAGAGATGCAGGAGATGAAGTGCTTTGCATCAGCCCACTTCCCTTTGAAAATTCAGAGATGAACTTCAACTTTACACCGATCCAAACTGAGCAGAGCAGGCGCTTGCGTCTTGAGCTTCCAAAGTGTTTGCTATCAGAGCATGAACAGCCCAAAGGTAGTATCGATATGGATGAGTTTCTTGCATCTCCAGGGAGTTCTCCAGTGAGCAGCATCTCAGTTGATGCAGCTGCGAACTATTCCCTATCATCCAGAAGCCCGGGACCCATCCTCCGGGTGGATCTTGGCAGGAACAATCCGCTAAGCCCACTGGCCTCTCCCGTCGGAAGCCAGTCCAGATGCAGGGATGTTGAGTATCCATCTCCTCGAAAGAACGGGATGAGGCCAGTGGGGTTATTGAAGTTAACATTGTCTTCGCCAGTCTCAACCTCAACAGACACAAGCAATGTCAAGTCCCTGGAATACCCAGACCAACTGACAGACGATGTCTGCATAGTGAATCTTACTCCAAACAATAGAGTATATAATAGTTTAAAAGATAAGGAGCCCTCGCCAACCTACGCCTCACAGGCTAACACTGAATCTCCTTCCTCTCCAAGGAATACAAGCATTGTCAGTGGGCAAATCAAGTGCAAGCAAAACGCTCCGGACGCTTTGTCCACACCGCTTGGCATGAAGCAAAACTCCCCGTTAGTCCCACTCAGGTCACCGGAAGTTTGTCTTTCCCCTGTCCTCTGCACAAAGGAAGATAACGACTTTCAGGATTTCTCAGAGTTTGACTTTCTAGCATCGGATGAGAGCACCCTCCTTGCTCAAGCCACCAGACAGACTGAGGCTTTCCCAAAGCCAGTTAGTCCTGAGAAGGTATTAAACTATTCATTCAACCACCTTGCCCAGTCATTAGATGATGGAAGTTATCCACAATGTCACCCTGATTATCACCGTTGTGTGCAGTCACCCAAAGAATCTGTGGAAGTAAGCTCGTTGCCATGTAAGGTACATGTATGTAAAAATCATCGGCAGATTACTAACAACAATTATGCACCTGCTTATCATAAACCATCAGTATCAAATAGCAGGGATTCAGATGACATGTGGACATCGGCTCCAGATTTCCTACTGGATGACTTAGAAGCACTTTCCAAAAAGAAAAATGCTTTTGCCCGAAGGAGTTCTATGAGAATTGCTAAGAGGATGTCACTGCTGACCGCAGAAGTGGACATTCAGAAAGATGAAGAAAACGATTCAGGTAAAACTATGCAACTAAAGGCCACAGAAACGTCTACGATGGAGACACTGGTAGCGGTCAAGAGAAAGCGAGGACGGCCAAAGAAAAAAATTCAAGAGAGTCAAATTAACACTAACCAGTGTCTTGAAGAGCAACATATTGCAAATCCTATTTCTTCCACTCTAAATATGGAGACACAGTCCACAATGGTGGCTTCAAAACCATTCGTGTCTACAGATATTACCTTGCCAGTGCCTGGTGCAGAGAAGCAACTGAAGTGCCAGTTTGACGATGATCCCAAGCTCACTCTTAGTAAAAGGTCTCGTAGGAAATCAAGCCGATGCTTGGCAAGACTTCATCCAGATTTGCTTCCTTTGGCTGCAGGGGCATCCTGTAGCACTACCTCGGATTTGCCAGCTGACAGTGAAGTTAAGAGGAATCATGAAAAAGACTCAATGCTCCACTCGGCTTCTTCCATGACACTCATACATTCTTGTCATAGTATGGATGAGTCAGCGACAACACAGCTCAATACACATGACCAAGAGGTGAGTCAAGGGTTACCTGAAACCAAGTTACCTTCTGGGAGAGATTCCAATGAAAAATCAGGTGGAATGGGCAAACGGAGGCGATCTATTCGACTCCTTACAGCGTCCTTAAACCAGGAGGAGGATACCGGTGATCCTTCTGTCCACACAGAGGAGGAAGGAGCAAAGGCACTGAATCTTGGCGACTCACCAACCCAGGATGTACATGTAGAAAACTTGATGAACAGTTTGGAAACCGACACTGCAGTTCAAAGTAATCTTGAACCGTGTAAAGGATTAGGAGCGGCAGGCCTCTACTCAGAAAATGTTACCTCAACCGATGTTACTCATTTTGTGGAAACCTCGTCCTCATCGCCAAACAATGTGTTTGTAGATATTAATCAGCCCTTTTATGCAGACTTAGCAGCTTCAGACAATGAACCTGAGAAAAACGCTACCAGCAGTAGGCCCAAGAGGCGGCGCTCTGGTGTCACTTTATCTTCAGTGCGAAAGAGAGAGGTGAAATGTAAGAAGCGTTGCAAGAGGAGTGATGAAGAAGCTGTGAAAGAATTGTACTTAAAAAGAGGAGAGAGCAAGGCACTCAAGCAAAGCAACCTAGAGACCATCTTTGAAGAGGTGCATATTGGGAAGACGGGCAGCCCTGTGTACGCAGGATCTAGAAAATGCAAGAGAGCTGTGACTTTCCTTGAGCACCCGTGGCTACCTCGAAAAAGGAAGAAGCAGCAAAAGGACAAAATCTGTCAAGTGAAGCGTAAGAAAAAGTCACTTAAAGATCCAAACATCGACAAAAAGCTTGAGGCACTATTGGCTGATTTAACACTCTCACCGTCCATACCTTTTACATCACTCTGATGTTGAAGGACGGGGAAAATCTGTAAGGTTTTACCATGAAAGGGATGCAAGTATGGAATAGAAATGATTATTTTTTGTAGGCCGTTTAACTCTTTAGAGATCATACATTTCTGTGTAATCATTAAAAATCCAGAAAAACTTGAATGGTTAAGCCTAGAATGAGTTAGCCCAGAATGGGCTAGCCTAGAATGGGTTAGCCCAGAATGGACTAACCTACATGTGTACATGTACATGTAGAGTGGGTTATCGTCTAACGGGTTATCCTCTAGAATGGGCTAGCCTAGAATGGGTTAACCTAGAATGGGTTGGCCTCTAGAATGGGCTAGCCTAGAATGGGTAAGCCTACATGTATAATGGGTTAGCCCAGAATGGGTTAGCCTAGAATGGGTTAGCCCCTAGAATGGGCTAGCCTAGAATGGGTAAGCCTAGAATGGATCAGCCTAGAATGGGTTAGACCTGACTGGGTTAGCCGAGAATGGGTTAGCCGAGAATGGGTTAGCCTTGAAACCATAATCACTGCCAGCTGACTTACTCTCTGACCCCTCTCTCTCTAAAGTGTACAAAGGCGTGTTTGTGTTCTCTCAGGGTTCCAAACAAAACAAACTCGACCGCTAGAATAGATGCAAACGCTGAAAGGGGTCCCCTCTATTCCACTTCATTTTCTAGAAGATAAATTTGTGTTTAAACAGTGCTTTGCAAAACTGGCCCCCATCCACCTTTATTAAAAATGTGTAATATTTTTGAATTTGCTTTACAAACCATGTGGACTAAGTTTGTCTCTTACGTTGGACAAAATGCAATCTCTTCCCCTTATTCTTCGAAAGTGGTTTTGAATGAAACTCAAGTCCTGAAATACCATTGTTTATATAGATACATGTAGTTCATTTACGTGTTACAGACCAATCTTTTTAAGTCAAAGATGCTCAAGTTCTCTGAGCCACACGGCCATTGTTGGGATGCTGGCAAGCGCAAGGTCTTGTACACAAAGGAAAAACGTGGACAAACTTGTATTTTATTTTATGTGAATTACATGTAGGTGTCTTTCTCAATGATTTACACAACTCCCCTGACAGGACAGCATGACATAACGGTGTAGAGCACTGACCATGGCATGAATATTTGCAACTTAACAGAAACTGAATCCTGTGTTTTAAAGTGTAATAGACACGGAAACTGCACGGTTACTGTAAGAAACTACATTGCATCAGCAAGAGTTTTGTCAAAATTCCAGTATTCACCTTCTGTTTAGTTGCAAATATTTAATAATGTTCTCCATCATTTTTATGTCATTCTTTCCAATCAGGGAAATTGTGTAAATCATAGAGGAAGACACTTAGTTTTCATTGTATAAAGTTTTAAAAGACAATGTTTTTTTCATGACTTTGTGGGCAAAATCTTACGCTGCCATCGCCCTAGCAATGGTGGCACGGCCCGCAGTACTTGCTCATACAGTCTTTAAAAAGGGGTCTACATGTATGTACATGTATATATCGTCACATTGGCCTTATACCCACCACAACCCCTGGGCTGCACCAGTGTTAAGAAAGTTAGGGCAGTATTACTTAATGTTCACACTCAGTCAAAATGCCAAAAGATTAAGGCACACAAACTAAGATTGGAAGGGGAGGGGATGGTAATCACAATACAAATTAGTAGAGTTACATGAATTCGTAAAAAGTGTTGTCAGTATTTATAACATTTCCCAACCTTTTCCACACATGTTTAATTGTCAAATTTAAATTATATTTGTCCATAATATTCTATGATATTTAAAAGACAATGCTGAAAACCTGAAGTTACTATTTTTTACCTTATAATTAGCAGTGTTACCAGTTGCAGACAAAATTGCAGAAATAATTTGTGTTTTTAACCAATTCACCTCTGGATTAAAAACCCCTTCATGATTATTTTTTAGACAAAAGTTTAGACTTTTTTCTAGCCATCCATAATTTAGTTTCTCAATGAAACTCAGTTTGGACACCCTCATAAAGAAGTTTTCTCATTGACATCTACAATTTTCAATGGCCTGTATTCTTTTTTTTTACGGTCGTGTTTCTGAAGCACAATCAGACCGTTGAATAGCCATTTTGTGCCGGCCGTTCATTGACCCAAAACAGACGGCATCCCAGAAATGATAACATTGCGGAGAGACATGGTAAGCCTTATGACAATGCAGTTTAATCCGTCTTCAAAAAATCTTGGCTGGTATGCGAAAGGAGTTGGCCGTCGATAAAGGTATTTGGCACAAATCCATCCAAAGACTTAATTTGTTCGTTGTTAGCCGTGCCTTTTGCCCGGGGCCACCGGACTATGACCTCAGGAACTCCATGAAACAGTTGCCTGTGTACATGCGATCCGCTACAGTGTATTTTGACATGTGGCCTCTTGACATGATCACCGCCGATGCACACAGAACAGAGCTGGCAATTCTCCCTGGTTCTGCAGAAAGTACCCTGAAGATAGTCCAATCTTTCCATGTTCTGATGAACAAATTTGACAATCTCTCTAATCACAGAAAGCTTCTCCCTATAATGTCGATGTCATTCTAAATATCTCCCTGGTTGTAGTACAAAATTGCTCTTAGTGCAAGCATACAAATGCTGGCAGCTCTGACAGAAACTTTGAATACCAAATTATAAGCCTGTTGCTGTGTGTTGCTAACGGTTTTGGTGTTATTGTGTCATCCGAAGTGAACTGGTGAATGATGCCATTTTATACTTGAAAGTTTACTTAAAAAAGAGTCTGAAAAGGATTTTGATATGTACATGAGTAATGATGTTATCTCAGATACAAGTCCCCAATGCATTAAGTGTTCCTCTTCTTTCATTGACAAGTGCAGGTTATTGACTTCTCAGGTTTTTATTCGGGGGGGGGGGGTCAGAATTATCATTTAAAAAATTTTGCCCTTAATAACTGCAGAAGCCACTAATCAAGAAAGGTCTATATTGTGTCTCAATCTTTTAGTTTGTATTTACCATGATGTATTCCGGCCTGATACTTCACGGAGGCAATCTGCCTTGATGCCCCTGGTCGTTGCCTCAATGCACTTTGGGATTTTGAAGTATGTACAAGTTTTCATTTCGCTCATATTGTAGGTGCCCTTTACTAAGGAAAAAATATGCATCGCCCCAAGCAAGTTCATGTATTTTAATCCTCTAGTGGATCACATTGGGAGGTTAGGAGAGCTTCATCCTCATCACCAAGAGGGTAAAACAAAGGCATGCAAAATATTTTGAGGATTTATTGTTGTTGTGTTAATTGAACCCCTAAATTTGTGTACAAATGTGTCTCTCTTCTGTAAGTCCGTACCGTAAGTGTGCCCACCGCAGGAATTTGAAATCGAACACGAGATCAAGAAAGCTTTTGTCAGTTTGTACCAGACATTGATGTTAATGTGCAAGGCCTATTTTCATAGAGCTGCTTAAGACCAAAAAGTGACTAGATTTAAAAAAAATATGCTTACCAGAATAAGGTTACCAGCCAAAATACCTTGTCAAATGTAAGAATTCCTGCCTATTATTGCTCAGCAGAAATTTCAGAAAATGTTTAAGCAATATTTTCTGCTTTTGCAGCTCTATGAAACTGGGGCCAGGAGTGGTGAACTCTGACCTTTCAGTCTATGCTACCTTTGATTTCTTGAGCAACTTTAAACAGCCCACCTCTGATCAATTTTGTGTTTGGTGTCTGCATTAAGATAACGCACTAGTTACACACAGAAATATGAGCCTCTGCAAAAACTTATAAATTTATTAAGTGGGAAAATATTCATATTAGTTAATTAATTTGAACAATTTGAAAGATCATAAATAGGACAAACAGGAAGGTTACGTGCATGAAGTGAACAAAACTAAAACTGGAAGATTTTCATAATGTAAAATTATTTTGGTAAGTGTGGCTCATCATTTCTAATTTAAAGTACATCTTCAATTGTCTCCATCTTGAAGCAACCAGGTTTTTTTTTAAATCAAACTACCTAGCCGAAAATGAATGCACTTGGCATGAAATGCATTTGCTTAGCAAAAACAGGCAGATGAACCTTCATGGTCACACACAGTGCACATGTGTTAGTTTAGCTGGTAACTTGTTAGTGTTAAGCAAAAGTCATTAATGCTATCAAAGTTGTTTGCTTTGCAGCTGTATGGAATTGACCCCAGGTCTAACCTAATTTACAATTTAAAAACATAATTCTCTGCATTATTCAAGATATTTATTAATGCATTATGAATCTGTCACACATCACATCAGATGAGCAAGTTTATTGTCACAACAAAGTTTTCAATCTCGAGGCCATTAGACTTAAGGTATACAGAAAGACGAGTAGTTACATGTAAGTACTGCATGATACACAGGAGTTTGTTAATTTTATTGTAAATCATGAATATATGAACATTTTACGAATCTTTAGTAACAAAAAACAATTATGCATTTATTGTAAATGTGTGCTTCAGGTTAATTTTACAATTAAACTTTAAATTGAACTTTATGAAAATGGGTTTGTCGTTGATATTAAGTCTCTTTCTTGAGGTACGGCTGGTTGTTTCACCAATCTCAGAGGCAAGCTGCAAATATCAGCTTGTTTGTTGCTTGGGCAGATGGGTGAGTGACCTGAGAACAGAAGAGAGGTCCATACAATGTAGGTACTTGAACCACTGTGTGGACTTATAGGCCTACCCACGCCCACACAGTGTTGAAGAATATGTTTTTCTTTGTGTGCACAGAACAAAGGAATGTCCACAGAGTGTGTGTATATGATGATGCATGTGGATGTGTGTGGGTGTTTATTTAATGAGTAATAAACGACAATGGAAACTGGATAAAGACAACATGACTAGCAAATGAAAATTTTGAACCTGCAACCTCAACATTGTATGTGCAAGTGCTCTACCAACTGTGGGCTATCCTAGCGCTGTGTTGGCAGCTTCCCTATTTTGATTTGGAATTATATCTTTTTGAGGGGAGGTGATGGGTTTGGATTCAAAAATGCCTAAATCAGATACATATGTTGGTGCTCTGGATGTAATATTTTAAACAATAATCACAAGCATGGCCCACAAAGCCTCTTTGAAATTCTCTGCCTGTATTACTCAGTTTTCTTTACCAGTGTAAATTCTATTCTATCAGCCTGAACTTGATTGGCCCAAAGATAAAAGTGGGTCGGGAAAGTCGCTTAAGTTTTGGTGTGAAATTAACACAATAGGCCCTCTGCATGAACAGTGGTTCAAAAACCCACCTCATGTTAAGCTTTTACTTATATTTCAGGTGTTTACTTATAATATATTTACTTGCAAGAAGAATTGTACAAAAAACATTGGTAAGCTTCCATGTTTTTTTCTGAATTTTGTGTTTTCCAATTTTTTTTTCTTCAAAAGTTCTTCATACAACACAATGGGTCCGCGCATCTGAAAAAACACTCTACTTTTTATAGTTTAAAGGACTATGTCTGTAAAACCATTTTAGTAAAACTTTTCTTTTCACAACTGAAGATTCAGTAAGCGATCGCTATTTTCTTGATTTTTTTTTTTTTCTTCTTCTTATACATTATGTAGTTGGGTGTCCAAAATCACATTGACTAAACTTTAAAGTAGTTATAGCGCCCTCAATTGATGCAGTTTCTGCCGAATTACTCAGTTTCCAAGATGGCGGCGCCCACGAGACTCGGCATGCTTCTGGTGAAAATTTCCACTTTCAATAAGCCATGTTTTCACTTTCGGACACAAAATGTATTTCGCAAGTCGACAGTCAGACATGTAGCAACCACGACGCTGAATCGGGCAAGGGAGGTTCGTGGAAGACAGACAAATAGTGCAGAAACGAACGAGTCAACCAAGAAAAAGACCGAATCCGAAACAACGTCAGCGTCAGGCGGCGGCGGAGGAGGCCGATATCAAGAGGGGGAGTCCAGGGCTTGTGACCATCAGGAGCTGTCACTGCCAGCGCCAGAAAGGTCAGACCATGGAAGGAGGTTGGACGATAATCAGCGAGTGCAGCGACCCTCTGATTTTGATTCTGAAGATGAAGGAAGGGAAGGAATCGGAAACAAGATAAATTATGAAAAGGCAAGAGCAGATGACAAACGAATCGGGTAAGTTCCTCTAAAGTCTAACTCTAGTCTACTATTTTTAGTAAGTCTAAGATTGAGAATGAGAGAAAATAACTAAGTAAAAGATTAAGTGCTGATCGCAGGACTTATAAAGAAAGTAATAGGGGTAAGAAAGAATTCAAAATTAAGAAACCTTTACTCACTGAACCACGTCTTAGTTCTCATGCATCATGTGATTCGTTCCGCTATTGTCTCACGTCATCATCTACAGAGGCATGGAAAATTTGTTGTAATACCTACCCAAAGTGGTTAAATGAAAAGTATCTGAAACGAAATTTATAGGACAGTAACTCTGATCATCACAAAAATCATACGATACGATGTGTTACCTTGATTGCTTTTGTAGCAATATTGATTTTCCCTCAAAGCAACACAAATTATCTGAAATTTAAAAACTTTATTAACCATGTTAGTATGAAAACTTTTCTTCAAATCTTATAAAAAGTTTTTTATTTGACTCTGGATAAATAGACGGCTCATGATGCTCGTCAAGTCTCGCAAATACAGAGAGCAATCAGGCAGAGTAATGATTGAAGGACGACGTCTGATCAGTGATGCTATAGACTCAGGGGTCCAAGCCCACACACTGTTCTTTAGTCAGCTCCAGAGCTTGGAGGGTATCCCTTTGCACAAGACAAGAGCTGCTCTCGTCAAAGTGCCATTCAGAGAGATCACCATGTGGTCGGATGT
>CM021532.1:11474942-11486843 GCA_010994315.2 Pisaster ochraceus
GGGGGGGGGGGGGGGCTCAACGAGTTATGACCAGGGCCCAATTTCATAGCCCTGCTTGAGCACAAAGAATCGCTACGCTCAACAAAATTGTTCTCACAAGAGTAAGATTACCAGCTAAAATACCATTTCACATAAAATGTAACTGGTATCCTGCTAAGTTTTGCTTAGCATAAAATTGTTAAGCAATACTTTGTTCTTAAGCAGCTGGCCCAGTTTCATGGCACTGCTTACCACACAAATTCTGCGCTTACAGTGTCCTACACACATTAGGGCATGTGCATCTATGGGCTGTTAGCCTAAAATTCAGCAGTAAGCAGAGCAGAGCTATGGAATTGAGCCAAGGATTGTAGAACACGGTCCTCCAAAATCTGGACGTAGATCTCAAAAAGGGTCTGCAACTCCAACAACATTAAGTGATGTTGGCAACTCTGCATGATGTGGATCATGAGAAAAATTATAGGAGTAAACTTGTATGTACAACTATCCTGTTTTGGGAAAAGAGGTGTTGGTTCTGAGAAAAACCAGTGTGGTCTCAACAACATTGCTGGAGAAAGATGCTTGAACACAGCATGTAGGTACCTGTACCTGTACATGTACGTGTACATGCTGACATGTAGAGTTGAATGACCAAATGCACAGATTTATTCCTACAATGATCAACAGCCCAAATTCCTTGTAATGAAAGATTTCAACCTGCGGCATGGGAATGTTCAAATTAAATGTCTACGTGGGACGCATTCAATATTCAGGGACATGTACAGGTACATTATAATGCAGGACCAAGGTGCGCATAGTGGCAACTTTTTTCCATCAAGAAATGTGTGTTTTCTCTGTCCCCTGTTGCTTCTTCAGAAAACAAAGTATAGTCCATCAGGGATGAGATTTGATGTAAGCAAATATTTCTTTCAAAAATTGGCATGGTGGCCTGGGTTCCGGCTCCTTTATTCTATTTAGACACAGAACGCCTAGATGTTACAATTCAGGAGGTTTACAAACTCTATTATGCACTACCAGAAATACAAAATTACAGGTTTAGACACAATGTAGACTGCTTCTTTCTCCCCTTGGTGACTGCTTTACTTCTCCAGATAAAAGCTCAAAGAGGTTTTGAGAGAATCCTGAAATCGTGGAAAAAATCCTGAGAAATCACAGGCCTAGTTCATGCATAGTTGAGGAGGTACATTGTGTACAAGTACACAATGCATTTACCATGGGGAAAGTTTGGCTTGATTTAAACCGAAGGTTTTCCCCCAATCGTTAAGGATTGTTAAATCAGTATTGCAGTAATCAAATTTTGAATAATCTTATTATTTTTCCATATTATTTATAATAATAGTAGTTGACATGTAATGAGAAAACATCCCTCCCTTTGACTTCTGAAAATCCTGCCCTCGAGCCATTCCAGCATTATCATCCATTTGATGTTTTACTCAATTCCACGAGACACTTGTTTAGTTTCTACCTCTTTCTCTCATCACTCGGGCCGAAACGGCATCGCACTTCACCGTGGTGGAAAGGAATCGCAAAGCCTTCCGCCCAGAGGTAAAATCAACACGTGTATTAGGAGCGACCATATGGTGGATTTGGGCTGCTCGGCGACACTAAAGTGCATGGATTCCTCAAGAGGGATTCCTCAGAGTGGTCCCTAGTGCTCACACTCACAGGTCCAATTCTCCATCACACCCTGACCATCTTGGTCAGGCTCTATGGATGCAGTTAATGATTGAAGCACCTGTACACAGACGGGGGCCAGTCTACTTTTGGCTTCCGGCCTAAGTTTGGTGGCATGGGTTTGTAAAAGAACACAAGTTTGGGATTAAAGCACAAAATCTTGCTAAGCACAGGCAAATCTTGTTTAGCAGAAACAGATTAACAACCAACATTCCTAGCTTTACACTGTTGCAACTGGTGCCCCACTAATTTGTTGCTTAGCAAAGAAGTTTGCCGGGCAGTATTTGCTGCAAAACAGCTTTATGAAAAAGGGCCCTGGGCCCAGATATAAAGCTGCTTTTGAATGTTTTTACATCCAATTTTCTTGAAGTCTCATTGGATGGAAAAGACTTTTGAAAAAACACTGCACACACGACAAAACCTTTTAGACCTTTGTCATGGATTCAGTGATTGCAGCTTTCATAAAATTGAGGATCCCCTTTCCAGTTTGACGGAAAGCAATTTAAATCAAAATGCTCCGATTTCTGGGCTTGTTTTGCATCAAGATTGGAGGGAATGGCTTTGTAACTTTGCAGGCACACATTTGATGGAAAAAAAAGAAAAAAAGGTAAAGAGTGCACATGTCGAAGCCGAGCGTTTAATCTAATGGAAAAGAATCTAGAACAGTAAATGCAATTGTTCTTAGACGCAACCGCGGGATGCAGATGATTGGACCGCATTACCTGAGATGAGACAATCAATTGGATATCAGTTGCAAGTCCCGCTTGAGGAATGGCACGCAGCAAAGTACAATCAGAGCCTGGAGGGATCAGGTTGGCTCAGTGGTTTCTTTCCCTGCCTGACTTTCCTCTCTGTGGACCCCGGTTCGAATCCCACCTTAAGACCGGACCACTGCATGGGGATTGGGTTTTTAGATCCTTACCTGATTGCGAGGGTTTTCCCCAGTGGGATTTTCCTCCAACATCTAAAACTGAATATTTCTTCTTGTTTCCTATTTATCCCATTATTGGCGCCAATTGTGCTGTTGGATGTGTAATACATAAGTAATAAACAATTAAGTGCAGACAATGCCCGATAGAAGATTGTGTACATGAAAACACGTAATGTGTAGCAGGGCATGGAGGAATTCATCACACAAGTCAAAGCCTGAATTGAAAAATATCTAGGCTCAACTTATGATGACGGCTCTGCTTATCAAGGAATGTGTGGAGCTGCAGCGTCAAGCGCCATATGAGTTGCCAGCAGCCAATCAGTGTTGAGAAAAAGTAAGCAACAAAATGGCAGCCACTGAATGGCCTAGAAAATCACCCAACAAACAATGTTTCAACTTACAATCCTTTAAAAAGAAAAACATCAGTGTAAACACACTTTCTCTGGAAACTTTCCACCAAAATGTACACCGCCAGACTGAAAAAAGTCAAGCGATTGCACATGTGTCTACATCATGAAATCATTGACACTGATCGATTGTGGGTGATACTTGGCATAGTTTTGTCAGGGTGATGTTTTATTTTACGACATTCACAAGATTTCTCAGTCCAAGTGACCCAAGCATAGCAATTAATGAGACAATGAGACATGTAAGGCAGACCCTAATCATGGTGCAGGATGCAGTCATCCTGTGTTTCCCATATCAAAACAATGATTTTTAAACAAACTCTGGAAGTATGTATAAAGAGGCATGTCAACCATCATGACCATTGGCACATGATTGGAAGCAGTGGTAGGTTGGTGTCTTGGAAGAAGAGGCCTACATCTGTCAATGGCTTAAAAACACAGTCTATCAAAAGTGTTCTTCTCAATCTGGGAAGTTGGAACTTTTTTTAACTGGCATTTTGCCAGTTGAAATACATGTACCTCGGCACAAAAGGAGCTGTACAATCTCTCTTCAAGTGGTCAAGCTGCCTGGTTTATTGCTACAAGTACATAATACATTAACAACCTTCTGCAACAGCTGCTTCAAATGTACTGTTTCTGTCCAACAGAATTAAGAAAAAATATGACTCCCAAGATTCTGAAAATGAAATACCTTATCATTGAATTCCAAGTTTCTGAGATACATACCTTACAATTGAGTTTATTGTATACTCCTACATTTTGGATTAAAACAACCAAACGGTTTCAAAAACCAAAGGTATACTTTGCCTTAAGCTTGAAACTGTAGACTTCTCACAAGATCATGGGGATCCACAAGAAAGTAATAGGATTGCAGTTTAGTATCAAAGGTTAAGTTTGACTTCAGAAGGCAATCATTATCCTCACTTCGCATCCGAACTATCTGCCAAGAAACAGTGAATAGGCAACAGGAACAAGCAACCTCAATGTAGGGCATGACATTTGGATGTGGGGCTTAACAGCAACACCTGCCTGCCAATCCGATGAACTAATGCCATTTCCTGATGGAGAAGGCTTTAGATGTTGTCTTACAATACACTGCCCTGAAGACGGAGAGTTTAGCAAGCAGGCTTCTTCTCACCACGCCCGGGACAATTTATCACATAAGGATTGATCACTTACATGGACATCCATGAGATTAAAGCATGGCACTTGCTATTCAGACGAAGCACAGGCTTGAATCTGTTCCATCTCAAATTTGACTTTTGCTGCCAACGGGGCAAAAATAACCAATCTCTGATTTTTCTACAAAACCTCAAACAAGCTTACATGTAGGTACATAAATACAAATTATGTACATGTCTATATGAGCATACATCTACATCAAGATGGGACGCCATTTGGGTAAGAAAATGTTTTGTTATAGCATTGATAGCAATGGCCACTGTCTGCGCTGATCTATTGTTGCATCAAAAGAGTTACCTACTGTACTGAAATGGTGTCTAGTGCATACTTCACTATTCGGCCTGAGTTGCCAATATTGTGCCTGCGGCACTACACGATCTCTGAACTACTACCACTGTACAATGTAAATTACCTTTTAAAAATTGATGGATTAGCATGTTTTTTCAATCTGTGTCAAATTTTTTCACTTTTGACATTTGTACAACAAACTTTCGCTATAAATTATAAAATATACAAGAGCTTACTTCAGTGTACATACTGATGCCACATTGTACAAGTTCTACATTGTATGACTTAGACAATGCCTTACCATTGACTGCCATCTAAACCAGTATAATTACAATGTCATTGATCATGTAGGAACTTCATGATTTTCATCAATTGAACAGCAGGTGAACAGGGTGCCAGTTAAACATGACCAGGGCTTAATGTCATGGTTCTGCTTACTGTAAGCAAAGAATTAGCGCTTATGGAAGCAGGGAATTCTGCGCAGTCAAGCGAATTCCACAGGTAGAAGGGAATTTTTGTTTCATGCACGTGCCTACTCCACGTTACTAGGCATACTTCCCTTACACAGCTAGCGCACAAACTAGGCGCTTGCACAGTAAGCGGAGAGTAGTGATCGAAAGTGCAGAATTCGGCGATAAGCAGAGCCATGAATTGGGCCCAGGCCTTCACGGTACACTGCATTACAGTGGCAGTGTCACTCATTTCTGCCAACTCTGCTCATTTCTTACACTTGGAAAAAAACAACCCTCAGATTTTTTCCTCCTTCAACAGGTTTTTCCACTATTATCTGTGTTCATCCAAGACTCAACTTATAAACAACTTGTGGTATGTACAGTGCATTCACAGTACAAAGTGTAGATAGAATCAAATGTGAACGCATCTGGGCTCTCGTTTAATTTCATAAGTTGATACTACATGTATGCTCAGATCAAAATCCAGAGGACTTGGCGAACCAATCATCTTCACTATTAAAATTGTAAGACACATAAACCACAGGTGAAAGCCACCTAACCAACTGGTCCAATCCTTTCAAAACTGCTGCTGACGTCATTGTGACGCATTGTCCGCAATGCGTACATTGCCTTGTGATAAGCTTTACAAACAGTGCCCAGGCATACGTAACGAGGGAGCTTTGGCGCTTAAACCCACGGGATGCGCTACTACTGGCTTCAGATTTAATTGGAGAAAGCTGGACTGATTATGGAAAGCACCCGGTAGGCATCTTCTGATTGTTACATCTTGTGGAAAAATTGGCAAGTTTATGGAGTACAGTCCTGACAGTGTACATACTGTACATGAACATGTACAGTGTAAGAATACATGTTTTAATAGAGTCTTTGAGAGAAATGTTTTTCCTGGCAACTTTAGCATGCTGATGGAAACATTCAACTTATGTGAGCTTTTACATTACTAAGCACTTTATGGATCTGCTGCAACAACTCATGACAGCAAAGGGGACCTAAGGTTAAAAAACCCAGTCACCTGAGGTACAGCACATGTACAGTTGCCTCTATAACAAACACCTGAGAATCTATTAAATTTGAGTGGTTGTTCATGTCATTCGGTGTACATGTAGTAATAAGCATGCGCCAAATGAAGATGAATTCCAAGATGGCATCCGCACAAACTTGGAGCCAGGTATATCCAAATGTTCCTTATTGCGCTGTTTGGTATATCGGCGTTCTCTACTGTAATGGCCTAATTGTAAAAATAAAGACAGTACTGTACATGTGTAAGTACACGTTTAAAGTTGATAAGTTTTGAAACACAGATAGCCAGGAATATGCTGAATGCATTTTTGCCCCAAATCAGGGCTTTTGAAAAAAAAAATTAAGCTACAGAATTCAGACATGCAATTATGTACACAAAAATGAAATAGCCAAGCACAAATCAACTTTGCACACTTTAGGGTGTTTTTTGTTTTGTTTTCAAGAAAGAAAAAAAAAAGAATTAAGTTGATCAGCTTAAAAGTTGCTTGCCTGTGAACAAATCCAATATCAATATTATTTTGCAAACTCAGGGACAATTCTCCGTGCATTAATGGATTTGTTTTTGCATTACAGTGACCAGAAAATTGTCGGCTCTACTTAGACTAAAACGCTAGCAAGGTCATTGAACATTGTGTAAATATTGTTTCCCTTTGATAACAAAAACAAAACATCACTTTACGCACACATTTTCTACATCAAATCCACTTTGTCATTGTACAGTTAATATTATTCCAAACCTTGTTTCTCCGAATAAAACTCCGGAATGGATGTTTTTACTTCGCCAATTTCATTTTCCTCTAGTTGCTCTCAAACTCGCAGCTGTATGGCAAGCCATTCATAAAATTACAGAATGGGGTCAGGAAAATTCAGGTCATAAATGTTGTCTTTGTCACTGTCCAATGAAAACTCCAATGAAAACGCCTCCAGGTTTTCCTATTTTAAAGTCCAAGTTGAGACAAGATTGAAAGAGGTATGGTTGACGTTTAATATCACAGTGCTCTCATGTGCACAGCTGCCGTTTTCCCGAGAGATGCGAACGAAATTGGAATGTGTGAGAAGAGTTTATCTTTTGTCTCATACATTTTGTAATTGGGAAGACTTTGCAACGATCTTTAATTTACAATTTTGCGGGTGACTTGCATTGTGCAGATTGTTCACAGCTACAGTCAGCTTGACAAGCTTTACTCAAAATTATGTGGACATGTATCTGTACACGTGCAAAATGCACACGCCTACTAAATTCTATAAACATGGACGTCTTCAGCGTTACTCAGCAAGGGTAGGCTGGGGCTCATCTAGTTCTCTAGGGTACATACACTTTTTCTTGAAGTCTCCCATGAGTTAGAGAAGTTTTACTAGAACTTACATGAATAAAAATTGTATATGGTCAATTTGATCATACATGGGTATGCTTTTAAAGAACAACACACAATCAATCAATCAATCAATCAGTCAATCAATCAATCAACCAATCAATCAATCGATCATCAGTCAAAATTGATAAAGCGCCTTCATCAAAGGCACTGAGGCTAAGAAGAAATATTTACGTAATTGTTGGTAGGCCTCATGAAACAAGTGGGCTTTCAGAAAAATGTCTTTTAAGAACGTTGTGTCCCTGATGTGATTTGGAAGTCTATTCCTGAGTTTGGGTTCATAGACTGACAAAGCCCTATCCACAACAGTGATGTGACTCGTTCTTGGCACAACAAAGTATGGTGAACACTAAACAGGAGCTATTGCATCGAAGCTGTCACACAGTTTGCAACCCAAACGTTTTGGACTTTGAAGTGTTGGGTGTTTGTCATGTTTGTATCCATGTACATAAAGACATGCTAGATGGCAGAACAAGTACGAGATGATACATACATCCATAAACTACATAACTACACATCAAACAGCACAAGCGCCAATGACAGGATGGTGATTAGGAAACCACAAAAAAATGCTCAGTTTTCTAATTTAACTGAAAGGAAAATCCCATAGAGGAAACAGACACAGTCAGGTAGGCAGGGACTGAAAACTCAATCTATGCAAGACTCCAGTCTGAGGCGGGATTTGAACTTGGGTCCACAGAGGTGAAAGGCACGGAAGGAGCCTACGTACTTGGATTGACTTGAACCTTAAGGACCTTGAAGATTGAGCTAACAGTAACCACCCAAGCTTGGTTTTTTTAATAAAAATCAATGAATGAATGAATGAGCCCACCTGATTCCCAATATTACACCACCCTGACCAATACACACTGTAGCTCCATGGTTACAGTAATCATTGACAGATCAGACCAGTTTACACACTTTTAACAAGAATGATGTTGAACACCAAACTATAGCCAGGCAAATCACTTGAATAGAACTTTGACTAGTCCTTAGGTGTGTTAACAACCACTTGGCCAGTGGACCAATGTTAAGGAAGAACACTGTTTTATAAATATGTGTCCAAAATGTTGCTGCTTTTCTTGCTCTAATGCCCTTTTCTTCTTCATTCTTGGAAGTGCCGCTTCATAAATGAAGATGACTGCACTGCATTTGAGCACATTTTGTGGAACCATAAGCCACAACCCTAAAGCATGTTGTTGTAAAGGGAGGGTATACATGTACCTTTGGTAATTAATCTCCAAAAAATCAAAAGCCATAACAACTTACTTGGTAAGAAGCACTGTGCACAGCTGTTGATAATTTAAACAAATTTGAGAATCGATTCCCTCCCAAGGAATGTGGTTTCAGAGAAAGGGGATCAAAGATCTTTCAATCTGAGAAATGTTTCATGCATGAAACAATCCCCTTGTACGTTCCCATGATGGATTATTATTCCTGCATGGACATTACCACTCCAGATTTTCAGTGATATCTACAATGTACAAAAAATCTACCAACTTTTGAAATTAAATTTTCACAGGTTAGTTTTATTGTACAGTATACATGTACATTTATATAGGACTACAAAATTGAACGGTTCCAAAAACCAAGGTTTGCTTGTAGTCACCTTTTGCAGGTGTGAGCTACATACTCATTACTGACGTGAGCAAAACTGCTCTGCTGAACCCTGTGTGTGAGAAGGCTTGGCTTCCCCAGTTACACACTCTTGTTTATTTTGTTAGAGAGTGCATGGTTTTTAATTCGGGGGAAATCGTCCAGCAATTTGCACCCTAAAACTCAATTACGTTATCCAGAATCAATATCCATTCCAATGAGAAACTGCCACTCTGCCACACAGCATTAAAGGGATGGTGCTTATATACTCTGATACAAGGTACAATGCATTTGAAGTGTGCATTCCCCTTTTGTTTAACAACCTCGGTTGCAAGAACATTTCAATTTAAACCACAATCGACATACATATAAGTGGAAACTTCATGAAAAGAAAGCTTTTGATATCTTGTGATAGAGTTTTTAACACATTATGCGTGCAGCCCGACTGGAGCTGTTAGGGTCTGTAAGGGAATGCGAATGTACATAAGAAATTGTTATACTCTTGAAATACAAGCACGAAATGCAATCTGCCCTGCGCCTCTACGCATGCATGACAGCCATATTTGAGAGAATGAACAAAAAGGAAACTTTTTAGTATTTAGAGCTGAATTATTTCACAAAAATGACGGAAATTGTTAACACACAAATTACAAGCATAACATGCAACCTGTGCCTAACACTCTATTCTAAGCAATGCACGACAGGCACGTTTGAGAGAATGAGCAAAGCAGAAACTGGCTAACATTGAGAGCTGACTTAGTTCACAAAAATGACGGAATTATGGATGCATCTGACGTATACTTATGCGGTCGTGGAATAATAAGCCGATGAGATCAGTAGCTTCTTACAGCTGTAACATTTGAATTATGGAGCTCTGAAATGTTTCTGCCCCGCAAACAAGCCCTCATATCTAAGACTCTGTATCTGTGTACAGCACAGAGGAAGAGTCGTGTCTGGGGCTAACCTTTTACATGTTTTTACAACTAACAGTGTAAGCATAAAGGGAGTTTCAGACCCTCATTGACGATCCATGAGCCCAATTGGTACATTGAAAATATAAAGTTGGCTATGATCACATCGAAACGACATTCATTGCCCAGCAGGGCCTCTCAATGAGTGATTTCTAACACTGTCTTAAGTGTTGTTGTGTGGGACATAAATAGTGTTTAAACTGACTGATAAACTGAGCAAGACGGTAATAAGTGAAATTGGCTACTTAAATCTGACGTCAAAGTGCACGGCATGGACTTGGGGCAACAGATTGCGCTGTGTACAGGTGTGCATTGATTTGAAAAGAAGTAACTTATTAATTAGTAAAATTGTGGGAACAATCATGCAGGAAGAAAATTGTATCCCTGTTGGGAGGCATGTTAGCTCCACTTGGTAAGCAAAATGAATATTAATGAGTGCAATGGTGAGAATATTTTCACAAATTGAAAGATGGAGTGTTCCATTCAACTTGGCTTCGTCACGTTGAATGGAATATTTAATCTTTCAACGAATGAAACTATTGTACCCATTGCACAACTGAATGAAAACGTTAAATTATTTGTTTTTGTATGTACAAACACGTTGTTAGGTTTGTGTGCACTAGCCACATAACAGAAAAAAGCCAACAAAACTTGGACAACTATTTGAGATAATACAATCTCCTCTATTCCAAATTTTTGCAGCCAAAGTTTAAAGTAATTGAGATGGTCATTGAAAGTAGACAGGCAGCTCTGACAGTTTCACTACGCAAAGGTGTAAAACTCGCTACTACGTCTTGTGTACTTGTAGTACACTTATGCTTGTTTTTCAAAGGATACCACAATTTGTGCAACGTACATGTGTACATGTACATTGATGGTAAAAAGATATCCCATACAATAGGCCCTAGATACAGTGTACCATAGAGAAAGGTAGCTGGTATCATCCTTTTCAATTAACCCAGTAACAATTCTAATACTGTGCAGAATTGTTAAATGTGACAAATGTTTCCTGTAACACATTGTTATTTAATAGTATTTGGTTTTACCCTTACACCGATGTGTGTAAAGCACTGTATGCTGGATGCTCAGAACTCAGTGAAACTGCCCAAGTAGTATACCTTTATGGGGACATTACTGAGTACTGCTTTACAACCAAATAATATTCTGTATCCCCGATGCCAACTTTAACATCTAAATTTGTCATTGTCTAAGTTATTGGATTTTTGGGGCTATCCTTGGATTATTATGTGCAGTTTTTCTTTCTTGTGTTCTATTTTGGTTTATTCATTTCATTGTTTTTTACCTCCTATTGTTGTGTATGTATTTTGCCATGTTCTTGCTGTATTTAATTCAAATAAATTCAATCAACCAATCAATTGTAAATCTAAATTTTTACCAAATCAAGCAAGGTTTTATTTGTAAAAACGCCTTACAGCATGAAACTGTCGTCGGCTCCTTTAAACCAGGAGGATGGGGCTCTTCTTTCTTTTTTTTCTCCTAAAAAATCAAGTAGCAGAAGCACTTAAAGTCTGTGCGAAGTAAATAAATCTTCTATTAGGGAGGTGGGGGAGCTGTTCTCATGATTCAGCAGATAGCCCCAGGGAATAAGTTTATTTCCCTGAGGACGGGAAAAAAAGTGTGAAGGGGGGGGTAGTGAATTTGGATGAAAACTAGGCTAAGACGGGCGCCTTCACATTCACCGCAAAGAGGACCTAACTGGATTATAATCATTTTCAGTGAGGGGATAGTCTTCATTCACTGTCTTGTACAAATCCGATGCATGGTTTATAATATCCGCAAGGCGCTTGCCTTCCTGAGGTTAATCATTTAACAGTTTGGTACATGTAATTTTATGCACATTCCACCTGGGATAAACTTCTCTTTTTCGCCCGGGAAAAAAAGCGACGTTCTCACTTGACATTGATCAGTGTTGATCTGCTGGAACACCTGAAGACCGGTCAGAATTCTCTCCAAGTGGCTAGTCCAGTGTGG
>CM021532.1:11492242-11508727 GCA_010994315.2 Pisaster ochraceus
CCCCCCCCCTTGTTGGCCTGTCATAAAAGTGCACAACTCTGCAGCATTACAAGAATCACTTTGCGCCCACATGTCAAGACAATCCGGGGGTTTGCAAGCACATGTCTCAATCCCGAACATCCCACGTCATTCCCTAGCTCGCTCATAAAGTACAACCCTTCCAAGCCGTCATGCAAAGTACATGTATACATGTGTACACTGTACAATGTACCAGTGATCAATGGACACACTACGTATGTACCTTTGACCTTTTGCTTGGTGCTTTCAATGGGCTTAAAAACTACTGTATATTACTCTAGCCAGGCTGCCCAACTGGCCCATACCACAAAAATCCACAGTCCGAGACTGTGGAGACCAAGTCCACAGTACACAGCCCCTGGGGTTTCCCGATAACTAATGATGTGTAAAAACTAAAAATCCTGGATGCTGTAATACTTTGTAACAGTTCAATGGTAACAAGTGCATAGGAGGGTTGCATTTACCAGCTACACTGTACATGCATTGACCCAATTCACCGGACATCGTCTTAACACAATCATCTTGGTTGTGTTGTTGTGGGAATCAGGTCTCCACTAGCATGACTAGGCAGATAATAGTCTCTTAAGATGTTGGTGCAAGGTACATGTTTTTAAGGAGGTTAATACTCCAAATACACTTTCAAGTGTAGTGCGTGTGTGCAGGGTGCTCCTATCGTGACAAGTTTATTAGCATGCTTAGAGCACACAAGCTTCCTACTGTATGTTTTGCCGAAATAAACCATTGAACTCTAAAACCAATGCCTGTACTCGCAACAATGGATAAAGAAAGAGTGTCAGTCTACAGTGTCACCTAAAAGACTAGTCAACCGTCAATACAAAGAGCATTGGCTTGTAAAGAGTACATGTACATGTACATTCCGAGGTCCCAAACCTCATTTCTGCTTTGTGTTTTTTTGTTTTGCTGTCCTCATATAACAAAGTTCCTGTTATAAAGAGGTAAATTGACCAGTAGGCCTACCGAGAGATTTCGTTAGAAAGAGAGTTGACTGTACATCTTGTTGGTTGAAAGAGACATTTTTGACACGATTTTCAAGGGGATGGGAAGTCTGTAGTGCATGTGCCCCAATTAATTCCATTTCTTTTTTAGATAAAAAAAAATTAAAACAAATTTACCTTGCTGCATGGAAATAAGTGGGTTTCTTTTTCCTTTTTGAGTCTGTGTGAACAGTTAGTTATGTCTCAATGTAGATTACATGTGGGGTATGCCCTTGTAATTTATTATTGGGGACAACCATGTATTCTATTGAACAGTTAATACGCAAGATTCAAGTTGTACAAGTATCAACCAGAATGGTTCAAATCATTCAACAATCCCGTAGATTATCACCTTTCCCCAGAAACTAAGAGATCCCAATCCAGTCTGAAATGATGCCCCCTACAGTTAACAGTAAGGCCAGCTCTCCATTCAGCCGCTGCTGATGCTGCTACAATACATATACATTGTACATGTAGCACTCCGTGTGTCTGTGATCATAACCCCCAGGCTGTTTGCACACAACTTTGCCCCGCCAGAAATGCCGGGGCTCAAAACGTGCAACTGCAAACACTTCCATGTTTAGCTCTTATACTAAATTTAGGCAGCTATCTGTATGGCAGATCTCACAAGTGTACACACCTACTCTCTCGTCCAAAATTATAACTTACCTAAAATCTTAGCCAGTTCGCTGTAGTAGTAGCAGCTGGCCCATCTGTCAGTTTGTTTCTTCAGTACAGTCTCCCTGTACCGGCGCTTGAGGTAGATCCACCTGTCATGGCAATGTTCAGCTGATCTGTTGGTGCTCATCTTGGCCGAGATGCTCTCCCATATCAAGCGAGTGTGCACCATTTTCTTCAGCGCCGCCTGGGTGTCTCTCTCCCCGATGATCTTGAGGAGCTCTAACGTCTCCACTGGACTCCAATGACTCATCCTTTCTGCCCCTCGTTTCCGCTGAAGGAAATTGTAAAAAATGTAATAAGAAAATCTCAGAACAATGTCCTTTTTAAGTTCTTCGGTAAGTTCCTAAAATATAAATTGATTAAAATCTTACCTGGAAGGGTCACATCAAGGACATTGTGATAATAAATTGTTTGAAACAGTGCTGAAACTATGGTCAAGTTTAAGGGGGCACATGGGGTGCACCTTCTTTTTCTAGGGAGCCACTTCTGGCATGTCTGGCCAATTAAAACTGTAGTTTTCATTTGCATTTTTCTTAAGCAAGCCCCTTTCCATCGTTCTCTTTGTCATTGACTATTTTTTTGTAAGATAATCTGAGACTGTGGATGTAAAAACAAATACACTGTCTGTGTAAAAATAAAAACACTTGTTTTTAAATCACTTACAATTCTAGATAAAAGCTCATAAAATGCAACTGTATCAAACTATCATGATGATCAGTGTCAAACTTGCATATGCCAAATATGTGAATTAGCTTAAAATTAAATTGGGCAGTGAAGTTTCAAGGATTTTGTTTTGTTGTGGTAATTTAGTTGTATTTTTTTCATAGTTGTAAATTAGTCTTTTTACAAATTGTATTTAAACATCCATGTCATTGTCAAGGTTTTGCAGGGCATCTTTGTATGTTTATTGTTTTAAAACCTGCCAAACCATTGGTATTTGGATTTCAAAGCCCTTTGCTAACGTATAAATAGTCGTTAGTTAGTTTGGACCTTTTCACTCACTCTGCTCAATTGATGTTATTGAATGATACACGACTGATTAATTCATGAAATAAAACAATTCGAAACATGACAGTGACACTCCTTCATTCAAACGTTCAAGTTCTCTAACTAACTCGTCTTCTTACCGTTTTCCGCTCACTGTTAGAAGTATTTGTGTCTCCATTAATATCTTTACGTTTTTCGTCCGACTCTCCTTCCATGTTTTGAAATAAATCTTGAATTAATCAAACAAATTGGCAAGTGTGAACCTCACGTTTTCAGACTGAATTGACTGCAAAGCTACAGTGAAGACACGGACGCATTCACAGTGTGAAGCGATGCACATCCATGCGGTAAACAATAAAACGATAACCTTCGACCTCACGAGCGCCACCAAGAGAAAGACTGATTGCGCTGAACTCCGACGACTGTTTCCCTAATGTTCGATGGATCTGTGTGGACGTGTGCACACTACAGTCGTTCTTCTCTCATTGCCAAGAATGTTGTGTGGTTTACCCAATGTTCTGATTCACGTTACATGGGATCATATTAAAATCAATAAATTTAAAGAATTTTGGAGGAAACCCTATAACTTTATTCTGTACGCTTTTAGTTGTAACAAGAATTACCTGTGGTCACAAGAAAGTAAGCCTACTGGTGTTGTTCTTTCGGTCCCCAGCTTATTTACCGGTTTGTTCAACACGAACATCTAAAGGAACCATAGTGTTCTCCGAGCAAATCAAAGGCGAAGATTACATATTTATGGTCATACTGTAGTCATTTTGACACAAAAAGGGCACACTATCTTCATGCAGTGGTGTACAAACTCCTTCCACATGACGTCACAAAACCCAAACAGCGCCCTCACTGAGATCAATGAAGACCTATCATTGGCTGAGAGTTGTGCGCAACGCGTATACGCGCTGAGTACAGCACGTTTCCATTGTTTGACCTCAGCGATAGCGACCAATGCAAGGGTTTATTGCCTCTGTCCCTAATCATTGCCTTTGTGACCTGGAAATTGCCGAAGTATAAATATAAAATGTCCTGCTACAGTTGGCTTTTACCGTGGATGCCTAAACTCCCAAATCCATTCTGAAAAGGAAGCATCAAAACCTGCCCTCAGTTTCATTCACCCCAACTCATTTTCGCAGATTAACGACTCCATTCCGTGGTTTTCAATACATCAATCTTCATTTTCGTGCAATTTCCGGTTATGTTTGAACGACCACCGCCACTTACAGCTTACAACAAGTTATCAAAGTAATGTATATACGCCTTCATAAATCTTCACTTATATTTGTCTCGGACAATCGCCTTCGCCCCCCAGAGAGACTCGCTTCAAAGTGTCACACGCGAAGTCTTAAACTTAAAGTTAAACTTCCAAAATAATGAGGCGATAGACTTTCAAAACAGGGTGCTCTCAAGACACGAGTGTTTTCAGGCAGCTGCTTGGGCCGCTTGTGGTTAAATCTTTCTTTAGTTATTATCTAGACCCGTTTCCCACTTGCCATAAGAATTGTCAACAGCAATCAAGAGTCGCTGATGGTTCCACTTGACCGATATACATAATGAATATGTAAAGCGCAGCAGTAACCGTATAGTATTAGGAGCGGGCGAAATGGGGCAAAATTACAAAGATGTTATATTAAGCCCACTAAATATTAAATAACACCACTTAAAACCCTAGAGAAACCATTACTATTAGGTATTTCAACTAAAACATGGACTGTGTAATAGTAGTCTCTCTACTTTCTGAAATGGAAGATCAAAATAATGAAGTATTCATTTATGCCGGCCGTTATTCTGTTCAATTTGAGCAATTTCCGTCTATAAAAACAAACAAACAAACAAACAAACAAACAAACACCCCAACACCCCAACAAACAAACAAGCGAAAACTTCCATTACGGAGTTAAAGGGAACCACGGTTATGTATAATGGGGGTGCCCGAATATTCATTGGAAGCAGTCGTCAAACAAAGGGCCTGAACGTTACTTCAACATCTCAACTACACTACACGCAACGACACTCGAATGATTGGATAGGTGTCTGGATTAAGGCTCGCGGCACATTATCTTTAGGCTCATTCTCGCGTCACTTTATTATTATGCCATTTCCAAGTCGCAACACAATGAACGCCAAATCACTATACATCATCACGCTAGTGGGGCGGGGTCAGACTTGTTATGCATATTCAAATTATTTTAATCTCATTGAATTTAATGGGAAATTGGAGCGGACAATATTATTTGAAGGAGAGACAAGGGCAGCAAACCAATAATAGGTGGGTGCATTCCCACGGGAAATTAACCAGAACCCCAAACTCGATGATGATTTTACGGAAAATGTTGCGCCCGGAAGTGTGCCCGGAAGAAACAAGGTAAAAATAATTACAGGAGAAAGAGCGTGAGCAATTAAAATGTGCAAAATGTTGTGTTTCAAGTAAACTGAGTGTAAAAGTTTAGTCGTTTTTCTGCCATTCTATAGGAAGGTAAAATTGTGCATGAGGGTGGAAAACATTGTTTTTGCGGGTAACTCTAGGGGGAAAAGAAGATCTTGCCCCCCCCCCCAGCAACATTGGCATAGTTTTTTTCATCAGGAGCCATTTGCTCTCACGGCCCTCTGTTCCTGAAGAAGTACTTTGTCTGCCTGCTGGAAGAAGGGTGGGAGAGCCAATGCCCTTCTTCTGGACACACGACGGTAATGTTATACACTGATCGTGGCGCGCTTGTGTTCGCTTTATTTTGATTTGGTACAATGCATTTTCTGCCTATAAGCTGCAAAAATAGTTAATGGCCTGACATTGATTAAATTTGTATTAAGAATGGAGAAATCACCAATTCTCAATGCATAACATAACTGTGGTATCGTTTGTTGTAAACGTACCAAACGTGTACCATTGTGGTTATTATACACAAGACTGGTAAAAAAGGACAGATTATTTAACTTTCCCCATAGTGAAAAAAGGAAAGAAGAATATAAATGTGAACGTGTCAGCTTAACACAGTGTCCACTTTTTAACAAAATAGCTGAAAAGTGTCACCGTATTTTCATAAAGAACGTCGAATCCTTCCACGTTTAGGGAAGCGACAGCGGGTACCAACCGCATCGCTGGCCGCTGCATACACACAACGACACCACGAAAATTCGAATCCTCTAATAATAGTCGCCTCTAGGCGATCTTCGGAGAATCACAATTTTCGACATACTCTGTATATAGATTTTCAACCAACGGGTGCATAGACAAAATAATTTCGCAGGATCTATACCATTAGCCTACCATCTGTAACAGGAGGCGTGCATTCGGAAGGAAAAAAAATACACAATTGTTTTCGGTGTTATTACCAAATGGCCCTACCTTTAGCTTCTCCAAAAAGAACAATTTTCTGTCTATAATTATTCCACATCTGTTCGTCATGCTTTGAGTTACGGTAATGCATTCCCATTTTTCTATGAACAAAGTAGATTGCTTTGAAGAGGACTATTCCCCAAACAAATTTCCTCGCGACAGTTGATGTGTTTATTACCAAAATAAGCCAGGCAAGAGAAAAAAAAATGCATGTTTTACGGACGAAGTGGCGATCGGAGCGTGAAGAATTACCCATTTGCATTTTGTCATTCAGCACTGCATTAATTAGCTGCTTTATACCGGTATTATACATGTATATGGAAAGGGCAATTCCATTTTAAGAATTTTAAGCAACACGTGGTTTTTTTAGTGCGAGTTCAGTCGAATCTAGCACACGGTCACGTCAAGAAACCATTACACAAATTTCCCGCGAGGTTTCGTCTGTATTCTGCTTAATAAATAAAAGCGATGCCAAAGTTTTTTGGATTTTTATATACCGTTTTGTTAGTATTAGGCCTATAGAAATATATCTGATGACTGTGAGTGAGACATCGAACTCACGACCAACCTGCCTGTACAATCAGAGTGCCTGATTAGCCCTCTAATTGTAGTCACTATAGAGAAATACTGGGCTAATAATAACCATTCCGTCATCAACGTTTGGTTGCATTACACCCATCGATGGCAGACGAGCAAAACAATAAACCACAGCATGGCCGACGCGCTTCGTTTCCGAGCCATCGTGACGATTTAATTCGGAATTAATAAACGGCGGAAATTCGAGAAAAGGTTTTTCTGAGAAGAAGAATATTGTTCAATCCGAAACAGAAACACAATAATATGCCCGACGCGTGCCTAACAAGAGGTTCAACGCGTGCGTGTCCGTGGAAAGAAAAACGAGTCAGCATTTAAACAATATTTGTTTTTTTAACTTAAAAAGTCATAAATTAAGCAAATTTTAATATCTGAGTCAATAGTTTCCTGACTGTATACGACAGATCTCAACCTCATACAGATTGATTACATTGGCTTCAAATTGTTGTCTTTAAAGTTAGACCTCGATGCTTTTAGGCTTTGGATGTTCAGTCACAACAAACATTTTCGCAAGATTTGTTTATCATTATCTTTAAAACAGTTTGATCGAAATGAGCATACCTACATATTTGACAAAACAAATTGTTCCCATAAAAAAAACCAGACCTAAAATGTAGTTTCCCCCAACTAAGAACGGCAGTTTTGGCTCATGGATAACTTGTAAGAGGACATACCACATGAATCTTTCGTTCACTTCCCTCCTTGTATTTGTTTTATTTTAATGTATATAATAATATATTTGATAATATATTTACACTGTAAAAACTCCAAGGTCAGAGTTGACCCGGATCACAGATCCCAGAAAAAAACCGTACACATTTCTGGGTCAAGTTGACTAGCAAAGTGGTTACAAATGTGATTTGAACTCAAATTTTGCATCAGTTTGACATATTTCTGGGTCATTTGGACACGAACGCCACCTGAGACCCGAATCCGAATCAATCATAAACCCGGAAGTGTTAAGGATGTAGGGAAGGGCAATTAATACATTTAAACAATACACATTGGAAATACCACTGTGTATTGTTTTTATTGTTGGACCTGGCCTATTTGCACGGATCTAATTTTAGTATAAATCATTTATATTCTAACTTTTTATGAGGTCCCGAAATAATCAGTGCTGGACGAGTGACCCACAATAGATATATTTCTTTTAAAGGCAAAGTATATCTTCGGTTTTTGGAACCGTTGTTTTTAATCCTATATGAATGTATAGAATAGTACAATAAAACTAGCCTGTGAATGTAAAAGGTGGTTATAGCGTGTGAGATATCGCCGAAAATCTGGAGCGGTTTATGACCACGGAGGAACAATAATCCGTAATTGGAATAGCCCACCTGAGAAACGTTTCTCACATTGACAATTTTTAATCCCCTTTTCTCTAACCACATTCCTAGCTTAGACATGAATTGCTTCTCAAAATGTTAAACATTATCAACAGCTGCAGTGCTTCTTTAATATCAAGTAAGATTGTATTGTCGTTTTGAGTCACAACCAAAGGCATAAACCATCCCTTTAAGAAAAACTTGAACAAAAATATATATGGAGCAAAGACAGGTCAAAGGTGATAATTCGGTGTATCTAACGAATCGTTAGGGAACGACGCAGCAAAGTATCATCTTTAATACAGTCCAAATAAAGAGTCCGGATTGTGGCATTCCAACTTTTAGTCAAATTTCTGTTAAAAAAGAAGAAGATTTTTTTTCCCGAGTCACTCCTATATTAAATAAAAGACTCTTTTTATACAGATGAGAGTGACTTTTCTCATGTCCACAAAATCCTCCAAAGCACGTGCACCTATGTGTGCTTCCCATAAACGCCCCTTCTTCGGTTTCTCTGTCAATATTAGCTCTATAGTATGGCTCTTGTGCAGTGCATGAAAGCTCGGTGTTGAATTACTAACTTTAAAAAAATGAAAACGTGAGGCCGTGCTGTATGTTTCGATTTACATTTCATATCAATTTTGTTAAAAGGGGATAGAAGAACTCAACCTGGGCACGGGTGTACTGTTTTCGGACTCACGACGGGTCTTGCATTGCAAATTTTTAAAACCGCGAGCCCTTGACGGACGCTGGAGTGTGTTTAGTATGAAGCCAAATGGTTAGGAGGCGGGAAACTGCGGTTCCAGGACCATACTTGATGGAGTGTGAGTGCCAGGCGATGTTTGACGTCACCTACTTCACGGTGTACTGTTTGCCAATGTATATGCTTTCAGAGTCTCAGCCCAATGCGTCACGGTTTGATAAAAAAATACGTCCACGTGGAAGTCACCTTAGTAGCCCCCTTGCGCTGAACCTGCACTCTAGCATCTTTCCAAGATGACACTTGCCCCCGACGCATAAAAACATTTTATTCTTTAAACCTTCCTGATTCCACCTGGACTTAGGTTACTCATTCAACATTACTGATAGCTTCCCGACTCGCCTCAGCCCAAGCAATGTTGATTTGGTTGGCCGTATGACACCCAACCATAGGAGCTTCAAATGCTGCAAATGATTTCAAGAAGGGCCGAAGCCCGGCTTATGGTGCAGGATGTCATAACAACTCTTACAGACTAGGCATTTTTGCAAGCACACACCATTAGTCCTCCCTCATCATCTTTGATTCTATATATTATGTCACTCCAAACCAAATTGTTGCGACAGTGCCTGACCCCGTGATAAGCAATTGTTGTTTGGTCCTAGCGGCCCCAGTCTTTCATAATCCTTCCCTTTGGCAATTGGATATAGAAGGATTTGGGCCTCTAAGGGTTCAATTTTAAATATCAAGTTATACACCTTAAGGGAAGCTTACTGGGTAAACGGATGGCAGCTAACGGTTGTATGGCTCCTGACTGGCAACCCCCGATCAAAGACATTGGCAAAAGGGAGATCGCCAACATAAAATATAACTCAGTTGCAGAGCGCAGGCACGTTAAATCGGAGGTCGTTGGTTCAAATCCCGCTCTAGTCAATTTTTCTTGGTTTTTAACTTCAGTGAGCCTTTTATCCAAAGTGGAACGAGCTGCCGAGCGGATATTTCCCGAACACTAAATGCCACGATAATCATTTCAGGTTCGAATTTTCAATTCTGCGTTTGATGTTGGTAGAACACCAATTGGTGAATTGCATGAAGACTGAACTTTCTAATGGTATGGATAATGGTCACAATCAACATAATGCTGCACATCATGATGTGGTTATATCTCACGCAAGCCGGTAGTTCTTAACCGTAATATAAATTATATAATGGAAAAATATGTCTGTCCGTAAATTGCTTATCTAATGATGAAAAAGTAAACAGAATACACTGCTATCTTCGGTTCACAGTTGGGGTTTGGGGTCATCTTCAGCTTAACCCTACTCCAAAGCAGGGGCAGCCATTTCCGGGATAAATAAGCTATTTCCCGGGATTTTTCTTGCATGGGTTATTCAAGGCCAACAGTTTTTTCCTAGGAATTTCCTGGAGATTTTGATTAGTGAAAAAAAAGAGAGTTTAAGTTGCTCAGAGAGAAAGTATGTTTGCATGTCGTACAAAAACCCTCCCCAAAAATATAAAACGTAGCCGGTTTTTTCCCTTTTACCAAGCACCAAGTGTTTTCACAACTTTTATAAGTTAAAAAAAATGTAATCATAACTTGAAGCAAGAGGGTTACAATGAGTGAATTCATGGGAAAATGTAACACTTCCTCCTTTAAGTATAGGACATTCATTCAGTAAGATCGCTCTACCATAATTGGGTTTCATTAATTAGTGATGATACAAATATAATGCGTGATCCCTCACACCCCCGTACAATTGGTTTTCTAGGTCGAAGGTTCGTCTCTAAGAAGCCTCACGCACCTCACACTGTCGCTCCAGACAGTCACGTGTCCAAACGGCACTCGCATATTTAATGCTACTGATTGGTGCTACTGCCGACTTGGACTGTACAAAAGGGGGGTACTCATAACTAGAGCAGTGTGTTTTTGTCTCACTTTGTTTTCCTCACCATCTCTCGTTGTTTCTCGGTCATCCCCGTTACCTTTAACCTGTTTCGTGCATAGTTCTGAGCAGTCAGTGTTATTTTATGGTGGTTAATATTGATTGGACGTTTGTTGAATTTGATGCTGCCTCTGTATTATTGTAGTTTCCACAATTATGGCGGTGGAAATTGGACTTCCATGCCGTTAAAACTACTAATGTAAACAATAAATGTAATATATTTATTAATTTATCTATCTACCAATCTATCCACCTATATCAAATTGATAAATCAAATGAAATTAAAAGGCCTCAGAATCAAATCAGGATTTGTCCTAAACTTTTTTGGTGACTGGCCAGCAGGACCAGCACAGCTGTTCATGTCACTGGTCAGTCAGCTTTTTCAGTAGTTCATAATTCATATAGGGATGCTTTTAATCACTGAACTATCCAGCCGGACCACTTCGAGTGTATTTTGACTGGTCCTCTGGTCCTTGGCCAGCGGACCTCTGTTCAATGGAGGGTAGGCTGGTATTTGTCAAAGACCAGTATCCTCACTTGGTGTATCTCAACATATGCATACAATAACAAACCTGTGAAAATTGGGGCTTAATTGGAAATCGGGGTTGAAGAAAACAATGAAAGAAAACAAACCCACCCTTGTCACATAGAATTGTGTGCTTTCAGATGCCTGAAAAAATATTGTTAGGGTGAAAAATTATCTCCTTCTCTAAAACTACATATACTCAAGAAGAGGTTGCTTCTAACAATCTATAATAATATTAATATAATATCAACAGCTCTCCAGTGCTCTTTACCAAGTAAGTTTTGATGATCATTAATTTCTGAAGTAATTACCAAATGCTGCTTGTTGCTAATTAATATTATTAGACAATAGGCTAAGCCACACCTGACTGCCTGACTTTCTGAAGGTGGAACCAGGACTGTGTGCACTCTCACTTAAAATACAACCAAACCAATAACTATAATTGATAAAACTATGTTTCCAACTTGTCAGTGTTCATACTATTTATTTACACGTGTTTATAATTATATTTGCGTTCTTAGTTATTTTTTTATATTATTTTGTCGTTTCTGCCCGTGTAAACTACACCGTCGGGTGTCATGAACTATGCCTCGTCCCAAGAAGTGACGACTGTTTACTGAATGCACTCTCTCATACTCAATACACCGAACACGATCTGCATGCTCCAAAAAACAAGGGCTTGCTCGCACACGCACACAGCTAGCTAGGGTCATGGAGGGTAAAGTGATTGAATCATGGTTGAATGGGAAACCTACCTGTGTATGTTTGGTGTCCTTGGTGGGGTTATCTGGATCATCTGATGACATCCAGCCACGATCACTTTCCTCATTCCAGATCTCATCGTCTGACCCAGTTACCCCCTCCTCGTCGTCACAATCATCGTCCTCCATCATCTGCAATTTATTAATGATGGTAACTTCCAGCTCTTGCCCCGTGCCGCCGTCGTCATCGACATCAGCATGGCGGAGGGCAACGGGGTAACTCTCCATCAGCTTGCCAATGATAGCACTAAACTGACTAGTTTTGCCTTTTCGATAATCTTTCTTCATGCTCTTGATTTTCTCCCTGCATTGGGCCGGGGTCCTGTTGAATCCGACCGATCGAAGCACAGACGACATCTTCTCGAACGCGATCCTGTTCCTGGTTGTACCGTCAAGTTGTTTCTGTATTTCTTTCCGAGCAAACACTGAAATCAGTTTCCTCACCTCGGCCGTGGTCCAGAATGCCCTGTCGCCTCTCTTTGATGGCCCCATCCTTCAAGGAAAGGCCAACAATAAAAGCAAGAATCGAACTTCGGCTTTAAAATCTTAATTTGCACAATACAGTTTTACACAGTATAATGTAGACGGTATGTACAAATGTACTGCAGCGTGTATGACCTTTGTCCTCTTGTCCGTTTGTTTGTCGTTTAGTTACTACACGAAAGATCGGTGCACGACCGTAAAACACTGCAGTCACATGCAAGGTGCATATTAAACTGCTCTGTCGCAAATTTCAGTGTTCAGCAATTTCGTGGAAATCGTTGAAGCTGTGGTGCTACGTCTCACCTTTACGGTTGTTCAAGTGGTGGGCCAGCACTCTCTCAAACCATTGAGCTATACACCCAAGCTGGTCGTCTGATCGACTCGGCAGCAGACGCGATGGATTATAATTTCAAACCCTTAGAGTCCCTGGGTGAGGTGGCTGCAATGCATGAGTGCTGTTAACACAGATCCCCGTGCTGCAAACGACCAGGGGCGAGCTCCTTCCTCGTCCCTGGGTTGAAAAAAGGTGATGACTAAGTGTGAACGCTTGGGGGCACGATCTGCTTAGATGTAGGGAACTAAATATAGACGTAGGCCTAGACACCGTTTCAATAAAATTACTGCACCCGGAGCCACAGTGTGGTAAACAACTTGCAAAGACTCAATTATATAAAGTAATTAAACATTTGTTATTAATATTATGGTGAATGATATGTTATTTGGCAGGGGACCTCTGTTTATTTGCAAAACAAAATTAATAATCGAACTTATTTCGCTGGAATCATTAAAAACCAGTTTGGATCTAAAGATATTCTGAAATAGTGATAGGCCCATTTTGTTTCTCTTCAGGTAGAGCGTATACCGTCCCATCCATCAGGCAACCGGGGACGATTCTGATACACATTTCTATTGCAACGTCACAGCCCGAGCTTTAGCCAACCGAGGTTGGGAAACTAAACCATAAATGCAAATCAAAAACAGGTAGCCATAGTTTGTAACAATGTTGTACAAATATTCAAAAACAGTCACTGTTGAACTTGTTTGAAAAAGCAACCAATCATGGGAGGTATTTTATTTAATTGAAAGTTTGTAGAAAATTTTGAAATTGCCGTTGAAAACACCTGTATACACGATTGAATGTTTTGCTAACATTCGGCCGTCCATGACAACCAGGGTAGAACCAAAACTCGGGCTCCGTACCTTATAGCTAATCTCATGGTCGAGGTAGGCCTATGACAACTGCGCAGTCACCCGTTTAGTGTTGCAAATCCGCTCCTCATCCCAAATTCGCACCAATTACTTTATATATTTTACTGTTATATGTTACCTACTTTGGTAGGTCTGCTTCATTTTACGCAGATCTTGTTTCAAGACATGATTTTAAGCGAATCTCACAAACCGATTGTTGGCTCGTGATTGAGAGGCGATCTGCCTTACTCCAGCTGTTCTCCCCACACGGTCCATCTAGAGGGTTGAAGACAGGAGCATCCGGCCCCCGCAACTCTCGCAAGGCGTGCCTCAGGGTTTTTTCAGATTTATTTTTCCCATACTATAAGGCAATAATAAAATACGAGAGAAAACTGAATAATAGGAACTGAATAATAGTGAAGGGAGGTCAGACAAGAAGCCGAAGGCTGTGACAGGTCTGCCCGCTTCACAAAGAACACAATAGACATGCCTCACCAAGTATGAAATAAAACGGCGGCTAAGGTTTACCACAGGTATGGTTGATGCAATGGGCCTTGCGTCAAAAGTCTATTCGCGCCAATTATCCACCATAGGTCAATGTGTCAAACCAATTCCAATCGTCTTTTTTGACCAATCAATTAAGTTATCCTATCTCCTGCCGAGTTCTCGTGGCCTTGCAAGAGATTCTCGAAGAACGGCAGGCATAAATGAGACTTCTAGAAACATGGCAAATCTTAAATCAGTTAAATTAATTCGCATCGTTGTCCGGTGCGCTCAGGGAGAGAGAGAGGGGGGGGGGGGCGAGGGGCCGTTTTGTTTTCATGACATCGTGGTTCAGCTTGTTTGTATTCACTGCCACGGTTCCTCGATACGTATAGGTATTGACAGCATCAGTATCGTATAGAATGTTGCACAACCTAGCAGACCAACCCATCACATCTTTGAAGTTTGGTGAAGGAAATCTTCTTCTTTTATGGAATATTAATAATTATAACAACAACAACAACAACAAGAGATTTTCGGATGTTAGCCGAACACATAGTAACGGGCATTTATGGGGCGCTTTTACACTGGATACCACAGCGTTGTTTAAGCGATGCAAATAAATAAAGGCACACAATAATGGAAAAAGACAGTTAGTTGGTCCTTAGCAATCAACAATTTAAAAGGAAAGTTTTGAAATGTTGATTGAAACTTCCAGTGACTCTGCAGAATGGATTTGATCAGGGAGAGAGTTCGAACCCAAAGACAACGGTGAATGTTTTTTTCTTTCTTTCAAATTCTGATAGACGAATAAAGGGTCTTATCTGGTTTTGTGTGTGTTACCGGTAAATAAAAAAGGTCTACTATTACACTAATCTGTGGATATTACAGCCCCCCCCCCCCCACAGTAAACTTTTTGACGAGTCAAAACTGGAATTCAAGGGCTTGCAGTTGGTTCGTTAGTTTCTTTCGTGACTTTCATCTCTGTGGATCCTGGGTTTTCCGTCCATATTGCTTGGGCTTTTTCTTATTGTTTTTCCACTTTATCATTTTATATACACAGGTATCTTCAGGCCTCCGGGTCATAACCGCTTTTGAGGGTCCCTTGGTTTCCATATCAGAAAGCTATACTAATAGGAATAATAATCATAGTACATAATCTTGCCAAGGCTAAATGTTTTTGTGTTTTGTTTTTTTGTTTTTTTAACAATGTAAGATGGTCCATTGCATGTAGGCCTATTGTGAGAATGATCCGCTTGTATTATTTTTCATGACTTTTGATTGATTCATACTGTCACATTTTCAGTACAATTCTAGGCGAACATGCGGTAAATCTAATATGCAATTCCAAAGAGAAAAGCTTCATGCCATTATACGTAACTAACGGTCAATTACGCTTGTCTTACTTACGGGTAAAGTACGCGACTCGCGCACAAAAGTGTACTTATTGGTAACCTCGCAAACGCATCCATCACAGTTCAGGCTTGAAACGAAGGTTTATGATGGTGAATTTCCTGTCAAAATTGCTTTAATTTTACACTGAAGTGGTCAACTCATCATCGGGCTATTTGGATGTATAAATAAGAGCACACGAGTTGTACTAAGGAAAAGCCATTTAACGGTCCCACTGGATCCGACCAACCATAAAAAAAACCATGATTCTCTTCGGACTTTCATTATTGCAAAGTGCAAATGACATTAATTTGTTCCCTTGCCCCCTTTCCCCACAACTCCCTATTGCGTTTCAATTCGCTGTGCGAAAGGCATGGCCCCGAGGCGCAACATAACCCGTGTTATAACAGCCCGTGGCCACAACACAACACAACCAAGGGAGCTGCTACAGATTGTTCCCAATTCAATTTCAAACAGTGGAATAAATTTGAATGTGGGAGTATATCCTGAGGTACTCTTGTGGGTTTTCCAACTCTCTGATATCATTTTGCAGACGCCGTTTGTCAATAATAGGCGCCTGTCCAAAAGACCAACGACGAAGCGGCGCGGTGGCCCGTTTCAAAAACTGATGCCAATCCTTAACGACACTCCCACCGCCCTGACGAAGTTAGTTCGGTTCCTGCATTTTAATTGGCCATTTTGATTACAGCGTTCCATCGATCCGCGTGTAAAGCTTAACAAGTAACTTGTGTAACCTGAAGACCAATGGTGAGGAAAATTGCACATCTATATACATTGAGCGCGGGCTAGCCGATAGTTCTGTTCTGGACTGCTGATTGTTTGAAATGAAACCCGTTACCCGGGTGAAAAAGAAAAACTCTAGGGATTCAGCGAGCAATGGACCGATTTAGTGCAGAGTAGTCCTTCCTGAACGGCGCGCGGGGGTGTCCATCTTATTAAGTACGGAATTTTGTCAGGGTGGTCACATTATAGAAGAAAGCAGCCTGCAAAGTCAAAATGGTTGTTGACTATGAAACGTTTGATAAGGATAACATCCACTGACTTAGAG
>CM021532.1:11509002-11521405 GCA_010994315.2 Pisaster ochraceus
TTTTTCTTCCTGCGTGGACAGAACCGCTCCGGATTTTCGGCGATATCTAAAAAATACTACCACCTTTTGAAATGAAATTTTCACAGGATAGTTTTATTGTGTATATCTACATACACTGGGTTAGAACAATCGAACTGTTCCAAAAACCAAAGGTATACGTTACCTCTTAAGCACTCCACGGTTCATGAACAAGTACAGATTTGTCATGCCCAGTGGCAACATACATGCGGGGTTGTCAGACGAGCAAACCGAATGAACTGATCATATTGTCTGTTAATGAATACAAAAATACACTTCAGACACATGTGCCTGATAGAATTCCCTCTATCGATTGACTCCCAGAAAGAGCACAAAGACAGAGGAGACCAAACATAAGGTTAGCTTCATTGTCATCGAGATCCCTGCCAGTCAAATGTCAGAATTTACGCAATTAACGTCAGCCACACTCGACATTCTCCGGGATCCAAGTTAAGCGGTATTTGACAAGCATTTATCTTTCCAAGTCGAGTGAAGTGTCGGTTCGACCCGGCCGAAAAAATTTTTTTTTTTAATAAAATAAATTATACATTTAAATTTAAATAGTAGGCCTTGGCTCATCTCCATCTCATCTTGTTTGTCTTCGATAAAGCTCCGCGTAGAATGTATTTTCATGTGTACACCTTATAAGTAGTGTTTCTAATTGTTTTTAGTTTTTCAAGTTTGCTTTATTGAGAGATTTTGAATGCTAGTGTAGCAAGCTTACTTTCCATTTTATTCACGTAATTTCGATTTGAGCTAAATATAAAAAGAAGAAGAAGAAGAAGAAGACAATGGATATGGTATGTCTGCTGCCACCTAGCGTTCCAAAAAGTCACCCATTGGGTAGACTGTTTCCATGTAGCATAAAGAAAGGCACTAGGGCCAGTTTTACAAAGAGCCAACATCGATCTTAGCTGTATCAATCTTAATTGCTAAGTAAAGTGTGGTGTCACAAAACAAACCGCTTTAGGGCAATATTGACAACTCATCTTACAATAAGTCTTGGTGCTTTGTGAAACTGAGCCATGGTCTAACACAAACCCAAAAGTTTTATTGGATTTGCATAATATGCATGACGTATAACTACCAGACTGTGTGTGTGTGTACTCAGTATTTGGCATGTGAGGACAAAGGTATACATCTGGCAGGTAACTGCAAGGTTTTAAAGGCCGGTACCAGGCGTTATTCACGAGCCTCAAATGTGTGTCGTCACAATTCGGGCTACCAACTGTATTGCTTGGTTTCCATCCACCGTGTAGCTGTTCAATCGCTTTTAATGAAGTTGAAGATTTTCTATCTTTCTTCAATATTTAAACCAATAATGTGTTTATATGTCTGCAGGATTTGACAGGCGACCAGAAACACATACTGATCAAAACGTCAGGTTATCACATCACAGGTTCTTAGCAGAACCACCACAGTTCATAAGAGAAAATCATGTATACAAGGTGTTACCTCAAACCTTACTAGAATGAGTTGGTTTGTCATATTGGTACAAATAGGTTAGAATAGATGCACAAGTATACAAATTTACTGACGTAGATGAGGCAAAGAGACAATTGATAGCTCAGTATGACATTAACCAAAGGGACCGGGATGCTAACTCGATCAAGTTTCTCGAGCATAAATACAGTGCCCGAAGCTGGCTTAGGTATAGAAACAGTTTACATAATGCTGTGTAGCCAGTGCACCCCCCCCCCCCTCTCCGTGCAGCATTCTCCCCGATCGGTAACAATGGGCAACGACTGAAAAAAAACCGAGCATATCTCTTCTATCCGTCTAAAATCTCGCCTGTGCAACCCCTCATTTTATTGCATTATTGAGTACAACATGAAATAAAGAGTATGTATGAGTACATCAGTTCTATGTTATTGTCGTTTAACTCATTGTTTTCACACCGAGCCTTGGGTAGTAAAACGGTTACTCTGTTCTGCTCCTTTCAAACGGCAATTGGCGATACCACTGACTTTGCACGCGCAGGGAATCGCGGAGAAATGGCCCAGGCCACGCGGCTGCCTTAACAAGGTATGGAAGGGAGATACATGAGATTTATTCAGTGAGATATTTGAAGGGTTGCATCAACAGCACCCGATACTGTGTAAAAGCGGCTATATAGCTTCTCACTTTCGCATTCTATGCAGACACAACTGCTCTAAGAATGGACCCCGAAGAATCACAGGTAACCTTAGACGGATAATTTGAAGCCCCTCCGTCTCCAGTTGGTTCCTATGCCCGAGACCGGAGACAACCGCCGGGGCTGAAAGGGATTTCTTCGCGGGGGAAGAATACTCCCTTTTTGTTCAAAGGGTACATTCAGCCTGGCACGTCGCGCAGCGTGGGCGGGGAAGGGAATCCCATTGATTGGGCGGTAGTTGCGGTACAGTTTGCTCTGCGGCTGTCGTCATGATCAAATATCGGCGATGCACTTTGGCATGGATGGATTTCAAATCAGATACTGAACGCCGAATTTAAACTAATGTCAACGTCTAAAGTCGGTTCTCACAAAGGTTTATGTTTGCAGTGGACCTGCCTGCCTCTGTGGGGTTTTTTTTCTGTTGAGGGAAGTTGACGTGGGCCATTTTGGTAAGGCCACAGGCTTCAGAAGCGTGATTGAAGTGTAAGGCCTTCGTGACGGGAACTGTGTAAAAAAAAAGGTTAATCCATGAAACAAAGGCGTTTCATGTGTTTCAGGACAGCGGTTGATCAGACATCCAGCACTGATTTCGAAAGAGGGCAAATATCTCAAACGCACTGGAAACCTTTGGGACTAGACAGGTTCTTGACACTTTCTCAAATTAAATCGATTTTAAAAATGTTTACCGTCCTACCCACCGGCCAGGGATACGCGATACGGGGTATGGAGGAATTATGGCCATCAGACCCAATCGATACAGTTCGAGTATCACAGTTTGTCTCATTAAAATGAGCAGATGCAACTCGGAGCGCCGTCTAAGTGTAATTGAGTGTATATGGTGTACGGACATGTAGGTGTAATGTCGGCGATCGGTACAAGATAGCTGAAGTATCTGCAACCTCACACCTTCGTAGGATTGAGACAAAATACACCGGTACATCACAGTGCCGTTTGGAAGACAATAGGTGGGACAGATAGGGGGAGATAGTTGCAGGAATTGTGCATTTTTATAATGGAATTTGGCACACAGTTAGATTATGTCTTGAGAACGATATTTGGCTATATATATAGGGCCATCGCAGATTTAAATACAGATAGAATAACAAGCAATTTGTTTTCAAAATAGATGCCATTGCTGGATACAATATATATATCTGCGATGGCTGACCAATTATCTTTCTCACGACGTACTCCGTGCGGCAAATTCCATATATCAAAGGCACAATCCCATCACATACTAAATGGAGCGACATAACCCTGACATAGAATTAATCCATTTGCTACATTAAAAAAATGCTCAAACAATAAACAATCTAGTTGGAACTTATTGTTCAGAATTCTAATAAAAAACAGAATTCCGTTTATTTACGCACAAGAACTTTAAAGTGGTCGTGCTTCTCAATTTAAGAATTATATTTTCTTCTTCATGATTCAGGATTCACGATTCATCATGGCTACAGATAGCGGTGTTGCTTGCCTATTGTGAAGTCATCAACTTGTTTTCCCCCAGCCCTTTCCGAAAATCAAATATTTTGAAATATTGTCATTAATTCTAAACAATTATTTGAAAAGTCCGAATTTGTTTTTCAAAACTCAATAGGAAAAAACACATTTCACTGATATCTAACATACTAAATAATCACAATATAAAGCTAAAGCGATATTTCGAACTTGGACTTACGCATTCTAAAAAAAGGGGGGGGGGTCAGAATTGACCCGGATGGCGGGCCCCTTGGGGCCTGACCAATGTCCGGATCAGTGTGTCAAAATGACTTGAAAATCATGGGTCAAACGGACGCAGAATCTGAACTAAAATCACATTTTTTTAAAACAGGTTTCCGGACCACACTGACCCAGAAATGGTTCAGGCTCCCTGGGGCCCGGAATCCGGGTCAATTTTGACTAGGAGCTTTTAGACTCTGGTGAAGACGATTGGATTGGCACTTCAACCGAAAACTTACGTTTAGTATAATTAACATTACGTTGAAATAAACTCTAGTTTACCAAATAAGTATAATGCCTCTTGATGCACGGGGTACCCCCATACTCGACATTCTTAATTAGCCCCTTGCATTTGCCGCCATCTTTGATGACAAACAATGGAAACGTGCGCGCGTGTACGCGTTGCGCGCGATTCTCAGCCAATGCTAGCTCTTCGTTGACCTCGGTCAGGGGAGACTGTTGGGGGCTTGTGACGTCATATGCAAGGGGGGTATTCGATTTGATTGGCCTAGATTGAAAATAAGCACCTGCCAAAAAAACACTCTTTTTTTTCAGGGATCGAGATTTTACAGACTGAGAGACACAGAATTGGCAGAACAGAAATCCTGACCAATAAACATGCACGACAGTTGGCAATGTAAAAAAAATGGAAAAAAGAAGAAGAAGAGGAAGAAGAAGAAGAAGAAGAAGAAGAAGAAGAAGAAGAAGAAGAGGAGGAAGAAGAAGAAACAAGCCCGAAAACACATTCCGTCAATCCTATAGGAGCATCGCTTTCCTCACACCGCAACCAATAACTCCGAACTGAGCGGTGTTAAGGTGTCGACAATGAGGTATACGAGTATTAACTGAAGGGGGAAACCACTTCAATCAAGAGAAGTAACGGCCCAGTTCCCAGTCCATCCACGGCAGCCTCCGGGGCCCCAAGACAAGACGATACCGGACATACTGACGTAGACGGGGGAAGAAAAAAAAGGAAGACGATGATTAAAAGCAGGAGAAGAGGAGACAGCAAGGGAGACATTTGAAGATGTTATGCCTCAAAAAGAGAGACAGAGTTCCATCTCGGGGAAAATAGCCCGAATTCTTTAAGTGAGAGAGAGAACTCCGTTGAATCAAACGTAACACGAGACGGGGTAATGGAAAAGCGTACTCTTATTAATCCCTCTTCCATATTTGCTAGGGAGAACATCCAATGCCTCCCCGGGGGGAGGACACGGACCATGTTTTTCTGTTATCCAGACCGTTGTCGATACGGCACGATTAAGATGGAGTCTCATCGATTTTTGGGAGACAACTGTGGAACAAGCTGCTGGAGGGTCTCGCTGTGATTAGAGGGCGCGCACACTTAGCAAGAAGGATAGATGTCGGATCAAAATGTAAAGCCATTTACGCTAATGTATGACATGAATTTAGATGATGTTGTGATATTGCAAGCACGTACTTACATTGCAGTCGAAACTGAGAGAGTTGTCAGACGACATAATTAAGCTGTTGAATTCCTGCTGATGATCGTCTTATAGCCTACGTGATCCAAAAGAATAAATGAACATTTAAAGATACGTGCGAAACCATTGCCTGTACAAATAGCCTCTCATGGACAGGGCCCTCTGCTACAGGGCACGTTGTAGTGCCCACAACAACAGCGACGAAACTTAGGGTTAGTTGTTAAGGGACAGACGGGGTGGACAATATTTCGGGGGGGGGGGTCACCTAAGGCCAATAAAAACGGTAGTTTCTGTTTATATAAGTTCAGCACACAGGGGGCACGGGGGGCACAGGTGGCGGCGGGGGTGTGAAGGTCAAAGTAGGGGGCAAGTACCCCAGTTAAGCCACTGTAATGCAATAAGAATGTTTGGCACGGATCACAGTTCAAGGGCTACAGTACGGGCACGAATAATGCTCATAATTTCAATCCGAAAGACATGCTCTAACGATCATGCGCTGAATCTTCCTTCAGTCACTGCAGTTTCAAGAACACGTTCCAGGAACAAAACGAAACAACAAGATTGATTCAAAATGGACTTCAAAAGAGCACGACAGAACAGGTGCAAGATTGCATAATAACGAAACTCTAGGAAATTTTGCTCGATCTATAGAGACTGTCGCATTGAGATAACACTTTACCTTTCTCAACATGATCCATACAAACGAAGTGATTATTTATTTCATTTAAAACAAGGAGGAAAAAAATTTTTTAAAGAAAAAGACGAAGAAGCCGGCATCCAGAAAAGGGTAAACGTATCCGGCGGGCATTTTGACGCACGGCATCTCAAGAGGGGAATGCATAAATGAATTTAATGACCGCAAAAACGTATGCAATAAGCGGTAACGGATATTCTAATTAACTAACAATTGATTGATTAAAACTCTTTTAATTCGTCTAATGTTTAACATTGAAATGTTCAACTGCAGTATTTTCGGATCGCATGCAATAGTAACATGAAACACATCAAACATAAGCAGCTATGTCAGGTTTCGACAACTTAAAGGAACGCCTAAATTCACATGGTTGTAGTTTGCATTTTGTGAAGGCTTGCATGACTTTGAACCTCTAATAAAACTAAAACAAATGCTGTGCCGCCTCTTTAACTCATGGTCGACGCCTCACTCGCAGCAGGTGGCAGAAGCCATACATTAAGAAGTCTCGATCTGCGAGCGGCCTCCTTTTTCCACATTAATATTATCGACTCGTCCTATGTTACGGTGCGGCAGCACGAACCCCAATACTATCTTGTAAAAAAAGACTCTCCGATTGTAGAAATAATGCTCTGACCAACTCTAAACACCGCCCGTCTTTTTGATGTCTTGCGGCTAAAAGCGAGTGCCGTTTCTGGAGGGGATGGAACGCGAGCATGATTTTCCTCCGAGGAGAGAGATTGAGAGTTTCCGAAGCGGAAGAATTAGGGGAATGAGCTGGCAAGTCGTCTTGAAATTTACCAGGAATGCAACAAAAAACCACTTGCCGTGTAAGTTGCAACCTGACTCAATATCGCGTTATTTTCATATTTAAAATGTTCACCCCCCCTTTTTCCACGTAAATCGGCCGCAGTGTTAATTGCAAACAGAAAAAGGGAAGCAAGTCAAGTCAGTGTTCGGGACGCAATCGACCCGATACCCGAACCTCCGCTAATAATTTCAACAATATCTTAATAACATGCTTCACCCACACCTTAATGTTGTTTAACGGTTTGACCATCCTTTTCAACACTGCATGCCATCAAATTAAAACTTGATATAAATGCTATTATGTTTTGTTCATGCCATTAAAATAAAAAGCCAAATTAATGATACTAGATACCCTGCCCCAATTCGGTACTACTACTGCTCCCCGCTAGTGCTGCTACTTTAAGGTGTTAAATTTACTGAAAAATAAATGTCTCCAGTTTTTTTTTACATTTTGTATTAATAAGTTGAGATGGAATATTGTGGAAGATGAAGATAAAATGTTATGATAAAAAAAAAATAAAAAAAAAATTGCATTTGTATCTTTATAATAATATTAAACCATCAAAGTCCAACGTCTTAAATTAAGATTACTGTTTCCGGAATCTGCAAGACTATCGAAGACTCCCTTGGATGGTAACCACAAGAAAGCCGCTTCAATCGCCATTGGAGACAGATGCTTGATTGTATTAAGCACTCTACACGTGATGTGTCCTTCGTAGCATTTAGTAAGATATCAATAATAAGGGTAGAGGAAAGGTTAAGATGCTGGATGAACGCCTGGCAGCGAGCTGATTCTGGGATGGAGTCGTAGGAGCGTGACAGCGTGAATTGTACGATTCATTTGTTTTAAAGGCAGTTTCATACCTTGGTAATGACCTCCCGAAAAACGGAAGCAAATATGGTAATGGTAGGTTAGTAAGCATCCTTCAAAATTGTCTCGTCCGAAGTGCCTCCGTTTGTTAGAAATCAATCAAAAGTATACGTCGAACAATTTGAATCTCCAAAGATCACCTAAAGATGGGCCAGAAATGCGGTTGAACGTGGATGGTTGCGACGTTCTTGGTAAAAATGCCGTGAAAGGTTTTTGTTTAATCTGTCTTCCAATAAAGTAGACACTGTTTTCAACTGAAATTTTCACAGGTGACTTATATTGTATCCTTTTTGATAATTTGGCCTATAAACCAGCATTAGCCTACGTTGACAAACACCAATCATGTTGCTACCTTTAAAACCGCATTGCGATGAACACGTTGTTAACGTTGAACGTTCAAACTTTGGACTTGTAGTTTATATTTGTTGAAACATCAGCTTTTTATCAAACAACAATGGTGACAACAGCGCGCATTTATTAATTGCTTTTTTACACTTATCCCTTTGCACCCTCGCTGTATCCCTTTACCATTAGAACTGATGAAGCAATAACATTACAAGAACTAACAGTCTCAACTGTCGTGTCCCATCAAGAGTCAGACTCTTCAAAGAACAAAAAAACAAAAAAAGATCAGAAGAGAAAAACAGATGCAGTTTCTTTCTTTGAAACGGTTACCATGGTAACATCCTTGATGACAATTGATAATGACTGTTCAATTTGAGAGGTATCACACGTTCAGCATCGTTCCAATCGTCCACGGTGTATCCTTCAAGAAAAAATAATTTTCTCAGCCGGCGATTGGATTTCATTATTTAAAATCCGCAGAGGAAATCTACGTATCCAATTCAATGAAGAGCAATAAAACACGATACCACATTGTGATAATCACGAGATTTCAATTTACGATTCTACAGGAAGATTTCAGGCTTGTATTTTTTTGTTCGCAACCCTTTGGATTCCACAATTAAAATCCACTGCTTTCTAAAATTGACCAGACTTTACCAGATATTATTTATTTGTGAACTGTTCGATCTTATCTTTTTTAATAAAAAAATACCGGCGTGCTGATCACTCTGATTGTAGCGGTGATCTCTCCTAATAATGCGTTGCCATGGAAACAGTATTTTGGCACAAAGCAGCACAGAATAGAAGAGGAGGAGTGAGAGAATTTGAGTTTTTTTTAAGCGCGACTGTGAATAAACCTCGGTCAATTCCAGCAGCAAGTGCTAAAGCGGAAAGAAGAAATTCCGTAGACCTAACAGGTGAAAGCACCTTAGTAAAAGAGTGCAACGGTCGGTTACCCCCCTCTCTCCACTATGAAAAAATAAACAGTCTTCCCTCTGTATCGAATATCCTCCGGCCTTCATTTTTTTCCCCTTTCCCAATCCTCGGATACACTGGAAGGCCAATCGATCGACGCCCGTTGAACGACTCGAGGGTGACTGAGGAACTGGACTGCCCGCAGGACTGTAACTAACGACACACGAGTCTCGCAGCTCACCTATAGCTGGTCACATACCCAGCAAGTTGATTTATTGCAAGGGGGTATAAAAGAGAGCACCGTCCCTTCCTTTCACCTGGCCTTTGCACAATCTCAAGTTAACGTTATTCCGGCTGAAGAATTTAATTGTAAAGAGGTAGACAGATTACCGGGCTAGTGTGACGAGCAAAAGTGGGAGGGGCGGTATTTGCCCCTGTAGGATGTTTCAAATACACACACAGGTGGAAATCCCACATCATAGTCAACCCTTTAACAAATACACATATCTCGCACATGTTATTTGCAATGATACAGTTGTTTTTATTTTGAATAGTTTTTTCCAGCATGTTATTCGACCATACATCAAGTTCCTGCTGTAATATTAAAGCTTTTGTGGAAGTCATTTTGCTACATAATGCAGGAGTTCTGGAACATTACGGATGGCAAATTGATGAGTTATGATAGCGCTCGCACAGAAGGCCGTGGTATGACACTCAAGCATTATGACCAGCGGGACTAGATCAGGTCACTTCACATTGTAAGACCGTTATTTATTACCGGTTACCACTTGATTGATCAGCGGAAATACAGGGCATTGGTTTATGGGCACGCTCTGCAGTTTAATTTTAATATCAAGCCGCACGAAAACACACTCAGAATTGACCCAAATCTTGCGGTCCCAGAGCGCCTGACACATTTCCAGGCCAGGCTGACCCGGTTAAAAATGGGAATTTTGACCCATTTACTTTCGGGAGAAGGAAGCTATCCAACCAATTCTTCGCACTCTGAAAACTCCCGGGTCAGCATTGACCTGGTTCTGGTTCTCACGGGGCCTGAACCATTTCTGGCCAGGCTGACCCTGTTAATAAATGGGGCAATTTAACTCGGATTCTTCGTCAGTTTGACCCATTTCTGGGTCATTTTGACGCAGGTTCCGGGTCATACTGACCCAGAAATGGGTCAGGCCCCCTCGAACCCGGAACCGGGTCCATTAGGACCCGGGAGTTTGTAGAGTGCGATAAATCGGTTGAATATTGTTTCCTTTTGCCAAAAACCACACTGGTCAGACATTATTATATTTCAATATCGTTATAGACTTACAATCTTTCACAATCCTATAAAGGCTGATCAAGAATAACTTTAAAAATACATATCACGCTTTAAAAAAGAGAAAAAACAACAACATTTTGATTCTCTAATTGTAACACATGAGATCTCCCATAGGGTTTTAAAGCCCTACATAGTAACTTTACGACAGGTTAGGACGAAAGCCGTTCATATAGCTGAGGGTTACAGTGTGCTGTGGCGCAATCTGCAGCTAACTATGCCAGAAAATGACTATGTAACCTTTTAAAGTTGGTTTTAACCACAAACCGCTGTTCTCACAGGACTCTGGAAAGTAGAGTATACAGTGGTTAACACACATCGGTGTACGGGTAAAACCAAGTAATATTCTTTATCCCCGATGCAAATTTAACATTTATTATAACAAATTATGTAATCTTTGTTTACAAAACCAGTGACCTTGTACATTCCAGGGCCTTTCTGGTAGGCAAGATACTACACTGGCCATATGGGAAATGTTTACATTTTTGTGCCAGAATGTTCAGAGTTCTAAAAGTAACATCTTAACAAGTTTTGAGATGTGCCACCTTTTCGTCCATTGAGCCGTGTACAAATCCTCCTCCAGGAAGTCCAGGCTCTGTGGCTCTTTTGTAAACGTGTGATGCCATAGGTTACGTGGTCTAAAATTATCGAAAAACGGAAAGTTTACTCTCAACCAACCCTTGCCCCTTTTCAAAGTAAAACAGAATTGCAAACGCACGGTCACAAAACAAATGATGGGTGACTCTTTTTAACTTAATATAAATTCTTCGTGCTTTAGTTCTGCTATTTTTATTTATTTAATTAACAAAGCAGAATTGTATTTCCAACTTAGGAACGAATTAGTCATTTTTACAACTTGTAGAGTGGAGAAAATTGTGTATATAAATGGAGTACTTTCACAAACCCAATATTTGTCCCATTCCATAAAGCTACCAATATGTAAATACTTCATCCAAATAATCCAAAGCAGACGCAAATTACGCGCCAAAAGCTCAAGTAATGTTTTCCATTATTGTGACTCTCGTAACATATTGCTCAGCGAAGCACTGATTTGCGCTAAGCACCAATTTGAGCTAAGCACTGCTTCGTGCTAAGGAGACGTTTGAAATGAAAGCATGGCTTGGTTGTATTATCTCACAAGAAAACGCAACGATACGAAAATAGCGTAATATGAGTGTTTATAAAAAGACACGGTAAAAAAGAAACAAAAGGTAACCCGTTGTTGTATAAAAGTATCCGCTTTGCAGTAAATCACGCCAAGCAATCAGCGATCCGAATTGTCAAATTACAGCTAGTCATAAATATTCATTCTTTATGGCTATATCGCGTGGACGCCGGCTTCGGTTTCATATTAAACAGAGATTAGCGTGGAATGTAATTGATTTTAAAGATCAATCTTCATTCTGATCTGGTTTCACTGCGGAGAGGAAACATAAATACATCGACGAATGGCACACTTTGCGACAATCAATTCAATTAATGTGTGGGCGTACCAATGCATTTAAACCGAGAACTTTAGCAAATGGGTGAACTGAGCACGTCCTCGTTTCGATGTCCGGACGTCGCTTAGTAAACGGGGAGAACAACAAGAAGTACAAGGTTTCTATTACTGACCAAGCTGTGTGTGTTTTTAGCAAAGCTATTTCGGTTGTTGCTTACAGGTCTGACGACTATTATGGCTTCACAACCGACAAAAGTGTTTGCTTAACTGGATCAAAATGCACTCTTGAATGCGACTTGATAAATCTGGACCCGGTTCCAAGACCCAATGCCGAGGTCAGCATGACCCGTTTGTGGTCAAATTGAAGGCAAATCCTCGTCGGTAATTACGTTTGGGACCTAGATATCTGGTAAGAAGCCCAAATAAGAGTCCCAGTTGGACTAGAGTTTCAGGTAAAATGAACTGGCCTGAAATTCCTTAAAGCTGAGGCGTGTTCGAATTGACGGCTTTTGCAGTGGCTATTAGTTATGGTCATATCCGGTTCTTCACCGTTGCAGCTGCAGTCAACAGCCATAGCCGGACGTATAAAAGTCCCTCAATTCAGACGCGGGCTTAGTGCACAGGTCAGTCATGGCACATGTTACCACCAGGGGTAATACCATGAGTAGCGTACCGGTACATTGG
>CM021532.1:11535777-11564521 GCA_010994315.2 Pisaster ochraceus
TCTTCAAGCCTGTCGTGAGTCAAGAGCAGTCACATGAGGCTAATTTGAAATTTCAAGGGGCCAGAAGAAAATCAAGAAGAAGCAGGGAGAGCCACGATCTCGGTATTCTTGTTCTTTGAGAACAGCAAGACGCCCGTGAAAGGTAGATTAAATTCAGGGCCATTTGTCATGCATTTACATCCACATGACCTTAGCGCTGAGATAGCGTAACGGGTACCGTAAGAGCATTGCCTTGTGATGCCTCTTCACATTTTGGCTGCACAGCTCTTTATTATGTACGCATCAACCCCTTTGCGCCACTATGCGGTGCAGCATTGGAATTCAACTCGTATCAAAGCTGTAGGCTATAGCTAAACGGCAAGCCTTGATACACAACCGTTGAAACAAAAAAGGGTAATTGTATAACTTTCTTCGCATCTAAAGACATTTTCTGGGTGAACCACTTGGTAGCACTCAATAGATTTATCATTAAAATGTTAACTTGTATGTGAAGGTGTTTTTCAAATAGGTAGATTTGATAAATGACAGCTCCTGCTGCTTTTTACACAATTAAATCAGTGACGAAGTATAATGAAACATGAATTAAACTGGTCTGTGCAGACTTCTTTTTCGCAAGAATGCATCTATGTCGTCCAAGTGTGAAGGTACAGGTATGATTTTATTCTCCATAAAGTGTTCCACGGTACATACGCCTACGTTGCACCATAAGGATCTTCATCGAGCTGCACCCATTTGTTTTTCTTCTCCGGAGTTCGACTCGAATCAGTGTGGCAAAAGCGAGGTTGGGAATGGACAAAGGGCCCGTTTCAATTTGTGCATGATGAGAATCAATATAAGCGACTTCTGTGGTGGCACACAAGAACATGACACGTATAGCAAAAACATAGTAAAGGTCAGTCAATGTTCTCCTTCAACATACCTTTCAGTTTTCTGCCTGAGAAAGGATCGCCGTGTACAATTTATAAAGGGTATCTGCGCACTTTAAAAAGTCAAATTTAGAACTTGTTAAGACTCTTTAAGGCTACCCTCAACAAAAGACCAACAATAAGTGAACACAAAATTGGGAAGAAACAGCTTATAACCCACTCACACGTACTTATTTATACGCATTGTAATTCGGTTCTTTATTACGAGCTGATAGGAAAATTCATTACATGCTTTATTCATTTTTTAAAACATACAAAAAAAAAACTAAATGCTTTTAATGCTTCTTATAAGGCCTTAAATTTGGTTGGTTCAGTTTAAGACACTTTAATACTTTTTGGGATCCGCAGAAACCGTCTTATATTCTCTCAGCAAAAGCAACATGTTAAATTATTTAGCGTGTTGTGGGCTCCATCTGCCAATCACTTGCTTTGAATTCGTCAGAAATGTTTCTGGTGATGTCCTTGTCTTGCTTTTCATCAAGACAGAGCATCAACCTGATACATTTGACAGACTTTACAACTAGCTGCAATCATTGAGCCCTGAAAACAACCACCCGTGGCCAGCTATTAGTAGCACAGACGTGTTCACAGCCCCTAAGTATATCCAGCGACATTAATGTAGACCGGACCTAAATTCAGCCACAACATTGTACCTAAATGTAGGCCAGATCAAAATGTAGCCCCAATTGTATAACTAAAATTTTGACATTAATGTAGCCCCAATCTGTTTACCTTAATATAGCCCGGTACTACATTGGGATCATAGTTTTGGGGGTGCTGGGACTATAATACAGGTCTGGGTTACATTAAGGTACAGGGTTTGGTGGGATTACATTTAGGTCTGGGCTACATTGCGGTACATGGTTAGGGCTATATAAAGGCCACATTTAGGTGCTGGGCTACATTTAGGTCTAAGCCACATTTAGATTCTGGGCTACATTTAGGTCTGAGCCACAATTAGCTTTGGACTACATTTCGGTATGACTGCATTTAAAACGGTATGTAGGGTTGGGGCTTCATTTAGGACAACGGTCTCGGGCTACATTAAGGACTACAAACATGAACAAGCATGGACTTAGCCAGCTTTGGCTGCAATATAGTAAGCTACAGGCGTAGCACAGGTACTAGAATTCGATGCAATTAAATTTGTTCAGAGAAGTCTCATCGAGGTAACACCTTTAATGTTGAATGACTCGCGAGTGAGCGTTGAAATAATAACCGGCCAGCTGCAACGGTAACATTAGTACACTGGAGATTCCGTGACTTGTTTTGATAACGATGTGGAAAATTGGCAGAAATTAGGCAGGGAATCCATGGGATCTAGTTTCCGTTTGAAGACGATCTGAAGTGTAGGTCACCGGGACTTCTAATAATGATGACGCTGCATAGTAGTAAAAATGACGTACATGTCCAAGTCATCGTAATGTACTGTAGGCCTACTGGACGGACCTTTGGTGTGAAAATGTTCCAGTGTGTACACATGGAAGGTATCATGGTTACTCTATACTCCGGAGACAGACTCATTTCCCCCTATAGTCCCAGCTTGGTTGCATTGGGTCGAGTGAGAGAAAAGCAAAGTGGACACACCTTGAAGAGCGTCAGACAAAAAACATGGCGAAAAGTCCCGTAAATTTTGAGAGATTCAGTTTTCTAAAGCGCTTTTTACCACGGCCAAGACTTCGGATAAAAATGCACAGCGCACGAATGTACGAATCAATAAATCACTTCTGATTCTGCTGCATCCTTTTAGTATAATCTCCAGGATGTAAGGTCAAACTTACCATTTAACTATCTCGCAATCGATGACTAACATTGTCTGCCTCTCCTCCGCAGCAGAATTCAACGCTATTGTGGCAGGTGAAAAGGTCTCCTGAACGGCACGGAAATATTAAATAAAGATAACCAAAATCAATATCGACTTCGGGTTAATCTGACATTTTCATATTCAGATATTTTCATCTTGGCTGTATAACCTTCTAGTAGGGAGCATTTTAGAGCACAGCGATAATTAGTAATTGGTGAGAAACCACGACAAGTTCGTAAAGGCCTTGGCACAATTATGAGCAGTGCATGGGTTGCTCGTGTGACTCAGTGAATTATCACCGTCTGTCTCCACCCTTTAACCGAGGACTAATAACAGATGTACATCTAGTGTTGCTACAAGTTAGAAAATAGAAAGGAACAATAGGTGGTCCTCGACTGACAACTAAGCAAAAAAAACACAAAAACAAGCACGACAAACACACTGGCGCCCAAGAGTTGCTTAAGCACAAAAAGTAGCTAAGCACAGCAAATTTTGCTTAACACAATAAGGTTACCAAAATAACATATCACATGCACCATCTGTGACTGGTATCCTGCTTATCATTGCTTAGCAGAAATCTGTTAAGCCATAGTTTGTGTTTGTACGGCTCTATGAAACTGGCCCCGATCAGGTTCACACTGTTTGTACGACAGACCCGCGAAGATGTTGTGTTCCAAGTCAGAGCAAAAAAACAAACACAGCCGACAAGCGAATCATTGACGGTGCGAGGGCTGAACCCTGTTATATACGTCATCATATTTTTGCAAACAATTTCCTGATAGCACTTGTTGAAGTGCGAGTTATTTGGCGCGAACATTCTCCCACGTTTGACGTCACGGGCTGGTTGTCTGCTTTCGCCTCCTCGCGTACTTCGTGTTTGTGAACAGGAGGGCACGCTAACGGCGTGATTAACGCCCCCACGATCTAGTCATGCCCCCACGATCTAGTCATGCCCCCCCCCCTCCCAATGTCCTCGTTAACAACGTAGCAATCAAGAGTGAACCCCCACTCATACTTCGTGTAATGCATATACCCCTCGATGCTTTCATGCAAGGTCCAATCAATATTTGCACGAGGACAACATGGTTAATTGTCAAGCACCAGTATCTGCACTTTATGTGACCCAACATTCATGAAATAACGAACCCGTGAAAGCACAATTGAGCATCGGGGGGGGGGGATATTAATAACATTAACCTGAAATGTTTTCTAAATTGAGATGTTAAAACTTATTGTTTTACTCATTTTCCCCCAAAACTACTTCAGCAAAAACATTTGAAGAGAAGTTTTCCCACCATGACCATGTTTAAACCATATTATGCGTAAATTGTGAACATTCATATTTACACTTGTTGTGCACACCGAGGTTTTCGTTGTTTTCCCTAAGGTTACCCACTGAGATTGATGAAATTGACACAGGTTGGTTGCATGCTTTGGTTTTGTTCTAATTGAAAAAGAAAATACAAAGGAATTTACTCCCAAAACCAATGATGTACTTTTCCTTTAGTACACGGACTCACAGATTTCTCATTCTTTGCGCAGAAAACAGTCGCGTTTGGTGGAACAAATAGTTTGACTCCAGTGCATGCTATTCCCTGAGCAACAAACAGTCTACTAAGGACGTGTTTTCGTTCAAAAACAAAACACAAACATTTGCCCTGGTGCCTGCCTGTAAGACCGTTTCCATCGACATTCAGTTTGTTTGTTCTTCTTATTACTCATCCCTTGCCCCCGAACGACATCACATGAACTAAATTACACAGTGTTAAAACACTTGGTGGTAAAACCTTATTTTCTGTTGCCGACTTTAAACACAGAACACATTAACCGAATTTTGGACATGGTCCCAAAATTGCATAAAATTGTTCACGATGGTAGGAACCTCCAGGATACGTTGTTGGCTTACAATGTTCCTTCTAGGATGCATATAAACCGGCCAGCCTGAATCAACAGAGGAAATCAATTTTTTCAGGGAGCTTTCGTCAAAACTCCCCGAAGGACCGTAGAAGTGGATCACTTGAACCCCAGCTGTACCTGGGTATACATCCCCCTTTGTTTTCAAATATAAGATGATTGAGTAGAGGGGGGGGGTGAGAAAGGAGCATGCATCATATCTCAGCTGCGCTTCTTAAAGACAGGAAACGTTGGTAATCACCAGAGAAAGATTATTGGCGACAGCTTTGCTCGGTAAAGAAGTGGCACGGGTACCAATCAACCTGTGAAAGTAGTTTGTTGCAATTTTTGCCAGGTTGAAGCACGGAACAGGCAATGGCCAGCTTATACAGATCAGAATGTTTGATGACTTTAAAAACTTAACAATTCCCTATTTAGCTCGCTAATTAATGACGGTGCATGTATAATTAGTTCAAGCCTCATTTGTCAATTTGGTTTTTGAAGCTCTTGATGTGAAAAGGTAAATGGCGGACCAAGACTTTACGACTGATACATAATGCCACTCTAAAAGAAGTCTGAATAACTGACAATTGCTGATGGCTGATATCTACGCTTCAGGGTGCGTTTCCTATCCGTCGCCAGCGATTGCACATGGGCGATATCATATTACCTATAGACTTACATAACGGTTACAATGAACGTAGAATACTGACGGTGAATGCTGTGAACATGTGATCTCTGCTGTAAGCGTATAGTCCGGCTCATAATGTAACCCATATAAGACCCATTCTGTAATCCAGTCGATTACATTATGTCGTGGCAACCATATAGGTTTTCTTCCTTCGACTCAAGCTACCTTTATCATAGTGTGGTCATCTTGATCTTTTCCCATTTAAATAAATGTAACCAAATCGAGGCTGGAAGGAGAACAAATAGTCTGGTTCCTTTTTGTACATTGATTGTTATTAATCACTGTTGTTGTTTGATACAAGGAATATGACCAATATGATGGCAGTGTGATAATGGTCTATGCGACCAGAATGTGGCTTGGATAATAAAAAGTATTATGAAATTAAAGGCGGTGCTTGTTACGTTAATGACCTTCAACAGTTCACTGGGAATCGTCATCGAAAGCTCACAATTCTTTGCAACAGGGGCGTTTTTTTCTTTCATTAATTTCTTGCAACGTCGATGACCAATTGAGCCCTAATTGTCACAGGTTTGTTATTTGATGCATATGTTGTGATTTACCAAGTAAGGACGCTGGTCTTTGACAATTACCAAAATTATACCCTGCCTTTAATAAGTATGATGTATACTACACACTCATCAAAAATAAATTGTACCTGTTTTTTATAACATAACCATTGATGGATGTTTCTCTAACTAGGGTAAGGTTCAGCGCGTATTCACTTTTCCAAGCAACTGCTTTATATAGTGGAATAGAGTGTGGTGGTGTAAATGGGGATACATTTAGAGTAAGCCTGGCTACGTCACAGAGTGCAAGTTCGTGTTAGTGTAGCTATCTGGGGTGATTTTCCAATTAAGACCGGTGTACATTAACGTTCACCCATACTGTGCAAATAGTTTGCCGAATAATGGCTGGCACTGACATGGATACCCAGACGATTTTCCACGTTGTTTGACGTTGTCACCCCTAGAAATCAAACCCTTTACTAAAAGGTAACACACTGCCTGGATATACACTTCGGGTGCGGAGATATCAGCCGAGGTTTTGATCTTGTAATTTATTCCCATAACAGAGTCCCCGTGAACTCATGGCATTATACAAAGCGGGCTCGAGTTCAGCCGTCCGCGTCCCTAGACTGGGGTCGAATATCGTTAATTTCCTCCCGCCCAAACCAAGTACGTGTAAGTCTAGATGGAGACCCATTATTCGGATGTGCCGGTCGGTAATATTGGTTTCGCTAGTTTTTTCTTACTACGATAATATTTTGCGGACGTAAAAAACTTCGTCTCGGGTGATATGTATTACACCTATTCAACGCAGGTCTAGTTGTTGTACTTTCTGCTGGGAATCTGTTCACCGCGGTTATGTGGTCAGTAATACCATAGAGGTTTATGTTTTACCTCCATCACTGTCCCAGCACACTTGGCTGTGCATTATTACTATTTTCAAAAATACGATAAGATAAGATGAAAAGTTGTTAAAGATAGTTCAGCCAATGTTTAAAAAGTTCAAACCATTGGAATATTTTTGTGCACCTCAAGTTTTCAAATAATTAAATTAATTAACCACAAACAATTCCATAATTAAGAATACATTACACCGTCCATATTTCTGACAATCAAACCATATTTTAGTTCCATTATATAAACATGAACTGCACAAGGATAAAAACTCTGTGTAACGCTTGCTACCGTAACAATACTTACGACTTCGGTTGGTGGAAGGCGCTGGAAATAATCTGCTGCAGGATTGAACTCGTCTTGCATTATACACTGTAGATCTTGTGAGTTAACGCAGTCTGTCACAATAGACTGGTTCCAGCAATGGCAGGCTAGTATACCAGTAATCCTCTCTGCTGATCGAACACAACATTTTAATTCTGAATATCACTTGCAGAAAAAAAGACCAAAAACTAACAATGACTATTGACGATCTACTCTGTAAAAGGGTTGATATTTGGCTTGGGAAGATTGCTACCATACATTTAAAGAAACATTCTTGTCAGAAAGGGACGGCATATCATTGATTTTTAGAAGAGCAAATTCATTCCGGTCCCCTGGCTTCCAAGACCCATTATAATCGGATAATTTTGGTTTGGGGAAGCGTACGCGATGAATGGAAATGTCTGTTTTCAAATTTACATCAGTTTATATATTTACATCATTCTGCTAAAATGGAAAATATCAATGTGCAACAACATGTTTCGTTAATGAGTATGAACGAGCTCACAAAAGGTTCCTGTATCATGTTGCATTCAAGTTTACGGAACCCCAGTCTGTTTGACTGAACACGACATTTCGCCCTATTTTAAAATGTTGCTTAAAATAGTTTATAATGGTGTCATGCTTTGTTTATATAGCTGACTATAGTTTCACGACCGAAAGCTGCTCAAGTAAACTAATCAAAAACTAATCGAAACGCCGATCGAAAACTGGACAAATGCCACTAAATCTGGTCAAATTTGCATCCAATGTGGGCTCTGTTGAGCTACTGTTCGGTGAATGACTATATATATGAAGGTACATTACTGCCAAGAACAAAAAAGATCTTAATTCAAATAAGTTATTATGGTTTCACAATACGTTATCACGGGCTCAAAATTGCGGAGTTAACAGTCTGCAAATAAAGCCTGCAATTGTTAATCCGTAATAACGGGGTGTTATTTTTTGTAATAACGGATTATGTATATTAAGAACGGATTGTGTATCCGCAAACAAAGGATTGTGAATCTGTTATAACAGATAATGAATTCGTATTAACGGATGGTGTATCCGTAACAACGTATTATGAACCCGTGATACGGATGGTGAATCCGTAATTACGGATTCGATCACTTGCTTTCGTAATAATGTTATGATCACCGAACATAGATTAAGTAATTATAACGAACAAAGATCCAATACACGTGCAAAATTAGAGTGTGTTAACATGTTTCAGGAAACACTTTTCTCTACTCAAAAAAAAAAGAAAAAAGGGTGAAGGCCATGTCATTATGAAATTGTAATATATCCGATCCACTATTATTTTCAAATCACTCCCAATGCGGAGATGGTATTTAATCCTTGCATAGTTCACAAAACGGTGAAAGACCGCGCATCTACCTTTCCTTCGTCTTCATAGTCAGAGGATGCAACGACCTCGAGGGTGATGCATACATAAATATGCCTCTGCCCTGATTTCAGATCGATGGCGTACAGGGACACGACAATATATTGGAGATAATATTGACTATTTCACGCTTTTTAAACGGTTTGGTGGGGCTGCTTGAATGGGAAGGAGATGCGGAATGAGAATGTGTCAAAGGGTAACGTTGAGTCAGCTCGTGATCGTGGGAGTATACTAGAATGAAAAGAGAAATGATTCAGCATGAAATGATTTTTAAGAGGAGGTCAAACAAACCTACACAAGAGAGACAAAAATACACTCATTAAAAAGTAAACACGAGAAGTAAATGAGACGAGGCATCTCCAAAAAGCACAGATCTGCTGACGGTTTGAAATAGTTTTGAAAAATCTCGAAATGGCACGGGAATTTAAAGTTTGTTTAAAGAGGGGCTCAAACTCATTGTTTAAATATTAGATTGGTACACAGAACCGCTATTGTCAATCTCAGTATAATTACAACCAGAACAAGTAACATTGACTTTATAATATTGGATCAGTCTTCGACGGAATTGCCACGTATGTAAATGTTTGAAGATGCATTTTTGTTGATTCATTTTGATTAGACTACACACATTGACTATTATGACTTTTTATGGCTAATTTAAAGGGAGGGTAAATCTTTTGGTAATTACTCAAACAAATTAATGACAATGAAAACTTACTTGGTACACAGAGCACTGGAGAGCTCTAAATCAAGGTTAGAAAGCACCATTTGAAGTAATGTCGTTTTAGAGAAAGAGGTAAGTTTCCGCCAAAACATTATTTGAATCTGAGAAAGGCTTCAGGCATGAAGCCTTCCTCGGGTATCTGAAAACACAAAATTCTATGCAACAATTAAGGGTATTTTTTCTTTCAACTTCGATGACTGCAGTTGAGCCAAAATTTCCACAGGTTCATTATTTGATGCATAAAAAAATTATGTTGCGATACACCAAGTGAGGATAACAAAGCCTGCCTTTAATAACCAAAATACAATTTTTAAAAAGGAAGAAAAAATGCAACAACCCACTTGTCACACAATTCTAACATTTGCGGACACATCACAATATGTTTGCTCAAAAGAAGGGGCTCGAAACAGTGAGAAGTATGAAGTCGTCAGCATTTTTTGAAGAGGGGCTCAAAGGTCAAAATTAAATTTAGTGATGAACTTATTTTCCAATAGGTAGCGTCCTTATGAAAGTTGAATCAAAATTACAAGCCTCTAACCTCATGTCACTGTATCTAATACCCTTCTATAGTGTATGTCAACATCCAAAAACATCAACTAACGCAAACTTGTCGACATCAAAATATCCAATGATGTCACAATTCATATTATGAGTTTGTACATTTGTGGGTTTTTTTAATTTTTAATTCGTGTTTTTTTTATGATATTCAATCAAAACGGCATCGGATTTGACCTTTTGACTGACGCAGAAATTCCTCTTCGGAATGTGCAGTCCCATTATCCACCTGACACTGAATGACGTCATGTTTCAAACATCCCTCTGTAAGAGTATCAAATAAAAGATCACTCTACACCATTGTAAAGTGAGGGTAGAGACTTTTAAACAAGTTTTTATCTATTGGAAAACGAGTGCATCACGAACCTGTTTTTGATCTAGGATCCTCTCTTTAACGAGTGATGAAGCTTAGAGGGAGGGGTACTACATAGTCTGGGAAGCAAAGTCAGAGGACACAGTCAAGCAGCACATGAATCGATAGGCGTAACTAATGGACGTAGCTCGGTTGCTGCAAAAATGAACCTGATCGAGTTAGTCATGGGAAAGCCTTGAAGAGGTTTTAATGTGACGGAGAAAGGGGGACATTTTCTCCCTCGGGGGTGTCAGCCATGTTCCAGACTCGTCAGACGACTGAAAAATATCGGTTTGCATGAGCATTGGACATATTTAATTATTCAAAAAATGTGTTAGTGGCCTAACGTTTCGACCCTTAGCAGAGTCTTTCTCGAAGTCTTTTAAAGACTCTGCTAGGGTCGAAACGTCAGGCAACTAACTATTTTTTTGCATTTATACCATAGGTCCTTTTGGTTGGTAAGCAGTTTGCAACAGCTAATACCATTTTTTAATTAAACATTTATCAACCTTTTAATTAAAAGATTAAGCTCGTTAAATTTAAGATAATTATTGTGCATCCTTATGGACTGTGGTTCTACACATCGAATATGCTTTCAGATCAAGAATTTGTCATTAACTTTTCAAATCTGTACAAAACACCCTGACTGGTCACAATACATAAACACTGTTTCTGCCCAATTCCATGTACTGTTCATTGCTGCGTTACAATTATAAACACTTAGTATTTACAAACTAAACATACCCACAACAAACTGTGTACCATTGAAAAGAGTACACAATGCTCTTTAATGTAGTATATATCTTGCACAAACAATAGTTAGTGGCCTGACGTTTCGACCCTATTAGAGTCTTTCTCGAAGTCTAAATGACAAGACTACAAACATTAACAGGTATAACTGATGTAACAAAAGCGGTCAAGTGGAAATAGATGATGGAGATGAAAACACACAGAGAAAGCAGGAGGCTGAACAGAGAGGAGGGTAACAAAAAGGGGGGTTGTATATATCTTGCCATGTTCCACATTTTCACATCACTAGTAGAGAGAGTATAAAGAAAGACACTGACTCCTTGTTCAACTACTGGTTTTCCCGTGAAGGCGCTAACAGCGATTGTGTGTTCTAGCAGAAAATCCCGTACTTCAGCAGATATGGGTTAATGATTGGTAATCACAGGAGAAAAAGAATTTCTTTCAATCTCAGTGAGCTTGCTAAGTTTTCATCTGAAATACTCTCGAATTCAAGGTGGAAATGATGTAAAGACTCCCATGTCAACTCATTTCGATTGCAGCAGCCGATATGAGCGTGCACAGTCAAAATCCCAGATTAAACGAACAATAATACACTTATGGTAGCTTTCACCAAAACGTGACCATAAATTTTAATGACATTTCGCTGGTTGGTTGTCCGGTGTGTTTCATTGAAAAGCTCGAGGACGGGAATTAATTTGCTCTTCCCAAGTCCAATGATGTTTTATCGTTTTTAGAATAAGACCAGTCATGATTTCAATTCGTGAACGTTATTCGCATCACCTAACAGCTTTAATTTCCCAATAGCGGCCCCGAATCAAAGAGCGGCCCTGGACTTAACCGGGTTATTACATTCAACGCGGTGTCGCGCACGAGTCCTGACCACGCGTGAACAAAAACCAATGCTAAGGACGTTCGATGCAATGCAATAAAAATACACACTTATTTCATTTCTGGAAACGGTAGACAAAAATACTAGATTATTGATCCGTTTTGACTTCAATAACCGTTCAAATAATCACAAAGAGCGTTTCGATATGCCTACATTGCATTATTTATTTTAAAGACTCTTTGGGTACACTCCACAAATGTATGTGGGACTGATACAGTGGGGGGGGTAGGTGACATACTGATTAATAAAAAAAAATAATAATGATAACAATAAATAAATAAATAAATAAATAAATAAATAAATAAATAAATAAATAAATAAGTAAATAAATAAATAAGGAAGTAAATTAATAAATTAATTAAATAAACAGATAACTACAAATAAATAAATATAAATAAATACATGAACAATAAATAAATAAATAAACAAATCAAACCAAAAAATGGACAGAAAGCTAGACTCATAACAATAATAATGCCACCTTTCCGGGATATATAGTTACATCATGTAGAGTGTTACAAGAAAAACCAATACCAAGATAGACGACTCAGGAAATCTGGCGGTAGCTGGAGTTCACCTTGAATTGAACAGTGCATTCGAAGGGGATTCAGCTACGCATTGAATAATGTAAAACGCCCAAAGCCACTATGAGTCACAAATGATTCCAAAGAACGACGTTCTTCTCAAACGATCAAAGACAGAAATCGTTATTATTTGTTTCTTCTTCTGGTAACGATGATTAATTTAATTTCGCGTAACATAGCCTTATGTTTAATGAAATACTTCCATTTTTACAATGACTAGCAGTCGGAAATATACACAAAATGGCAACTCAAAGTAATAGACAGAGCCAATTTGATTATATGTTCAGCTTTTTTCTTAAATGTTTGCGTTTAAGAAACTCTCAATCATTCCATCGGGATCATTCCGTGTAGAAAACAATCTTCTCGTGAAATATTTGATGTGTATTGTTTTTAAACAATGACACCCCCATTAGGCGAGGATACAGAAGTACGTAAATGGGGCACATGGGAGTGACCAGCAAGACAACGGTGCACGTACAACCCGTGCTCATTACTCAACTCGCCCGATAATACATTAATTGTCAGAGCAACGCAGTAGTTATTATTCAAACAGTGGTGGTTCAAATAGAAATACATTAACGACCCCAATTCCACAGTGACCTCAGATTATAAATGTAGTCCACCACAGCGACGTGATGGAGACATTGACAGTGACATAAAACCCCTTTCAGTATTTACATGAGCTAAAATAAATCCACAGGCCACCGTGCACTTCCCACTTTAGAGCTGAATTGTTTATCTAGACGCAAAGTTCACCATTCCTGTGAATTGACGCTTCGTTATTTATTACGTCGCTTGGCAACAGCGTGGGGGAAGAAGAAACGAATGGTCTGGTTTAAACCAATAAATTCATAATCAAAAATATTATACTTTTGCTCTTTAACAGGTTCTCACATGTGCTGATTGCTAAAGAGAAATCGAATAATTAACGTAATTTCTGACGTCATTAAGAAGATAAAGTAATAATCTCGGTCAAAATATTTGATATAGTACGGTAGGTCATACTGACGGAGAGCAGCTCACTGACGAATCCTTTATTAGTAACATATTGAAGAACCAGCAAGTCGTAATCTGTCGCTTTGAAAGGCGTTAACGTCCAATTACAAGAAACTGTCACAGGCTAGAGTTGAATTATGAAATTCCATGTAGGGCCTAGTAGTTAATAATCCAAATGCTAAGCTTCGTCATCCCTTGGAACACCTTTCATTAAAGAGACACATTGGCCAAGTTTGCGCAAGGACAAAATGGTTAACTATAGGGTTGTTTAGTGACGTACGTAGGGCATGCGCACAGAAGTTTGTGCGAACGACCGGCGATTTTAAGTACGTTTCTTATAATTTTCTTATAACTGGTCCACTCTGCACTGTGCTATGAAAACGGCTGCTGATAACCAGCGATGCGACCATGCCCGGTAGGCTGGGGTTTTCTGGGGTTGTTTTAGTCGACTAGCGTAGTCCAACTATCGTCGACAGAGTTCGGGCTAAATTTGTCGAACTGTGGTCAATGATAGTCCTTCTTCGGATTGGGCGCTTTTAAAAAGTGTTTGTTATAAAGTGAGTATGTTGGAAAGATGTTTTAAGAGTATGATATAATGATTCACACAAATATCCCACGTAATTGTGCGGTTTTCCTTTTACTTCGTCAACTAAAACACGCTCCGCCATTTTTTAAGAACCACTATAAATTCACGAAGTACAAGGAAAAGCACACGATTTCAAGGGCTATTTATTTGAGTCATTATATCCTACTTGTAAAACTTCTTTCCAACAGTATTCTTTTCATTCCAAACGCTTTTGTAGCCCAAAGCGCCCAATCCGAAGGCAATTGTCCATGTAACGATTGGCAAATAGTTGAACAATCGGTGCGTAAGTTGGATACATTTCTAATCATTGCAGAAACGGGGCCGGGGTTGATTTCACAAAACCCTTCCTAACTTAGGACTAGTCCTAGGCAATGCTAGGAGATAGGACTAGTCCTAAGTTAAGACCAGTTACTGGTCCTAACTTCAGGTAAGACTAGTCTTATCTCTTTGTGAAATCGACCCCATTATTGGATTGGTCAGATTGAGGACACCACCTCAACTCATCCTTTGATCAGCGCCACACGAAAGCAGAACTGCCGTCGATTTTATAGCAGAGAGTTTCCGCATAATATTATATGTGCCACATTCCATCGTGAGAGGCATACGTTTATTTTAGACAGCGATAGCATCGGGCTTATTGATTTGTCTTTGTATTTACACACAATTTTGAAAAACAAAACTTTAAAGGCAGCAACATTAAATAAATATGTCGACGGAATTTCAAATTGATAAGATTTTTATTAAACAGTACAATAACCATCACGTTTTACATACAAATTGCAGTTTGAAAACTTAAATACTAAAAATACACTACTGGACACTTATATGAAAGATAGATGCTGAAAAAAGCCCACATGAAAGAACAACTTGTATGCATGTTCCAATTTAGATATCAATAATTATCGACCGTCAAAAAGATTAATTAAAAAATTGTGCAAACGGACGTGTGGATCTGCGAGGTTGAACTGTAGTAATAACTGGGCGGCAGGCCAGATAGTATTAAAGCCACGTAAATGAAAAGAAATACATGCCAGTTCGAATGGTTTTATACGAACGGGGTTCCGGCTGTAATGATCACAGCACAATGTGACTGTCCACTCTGATGCCAAATAATGCTTCTACAAAAAACAAACAAAAAACGACCCTTGTTACTGACTCAACATCGAGTGCTGTCAGGTTCCCTGTATCCCATAGCCGCCCTGAATACTGATTCACCTGAGAAATTTCAGGGTCACTCTATTTCGCGATCCAGACCTGGCTATTATTACACTGATTCGAAAGAGAGAAACTAATGTGACGACACATTGCACTCTAAAAACTCCCGGGTCATAATTGACCCGGGTTCCGGGTTACGGGGGGGGGGGTGAGAGCCTGACCCATTTCCGGGTCAGGTTGACCTGGAAAGTGGTTAAAATCTTATTTTGCGTCAGTTTGACTCATTTCTGGGTCATTTTGAGCCCGATTCCGGGTCATGACGACCCAGAAATGGGCCAGGCCCAACGGGACCTGGATGGCGGTCAACAAGTTGTGAATCGCCTCCACGGTAGAAAAATCGTGACATGAGTCACGTTTATCTTTGACTGATGCCTCTGAGTCTTACTTGAACGCACACCCCATGGCTCAAGTTACTACGATCTTTATACTGTCCATTCAATTTGCGTTGATGAAGTTTACAAAGACCGGTGAGTAAAAATCACAACTTTTAGGTAATTGGGGGTGGGGCACTGAACGTTTTAGCAGACAAATCTGCACACATCACAGCACTTCATCTAGTCGGTCGGTGAACGTATAACTTTGCCCGGGTTGATTCTGTCACGTATCCCGGTCAAATGGCAGTATCCTGAGAGTTCTTTGTGCATTTTCAAAATCATTGCCATACATTTTTTTGGCCAAAAAGAAAGAGGGACCCTTTTGGAAACTGTGTAATATCTCGTAGCTATATTACCTGTTTATTAAAATTGTTCATAACAATCTACAAATTCCCGGGTCAGAATTGACCCAGATTCCGTGGGGGGGGGGCATTTTTTGGACAGGCTGACCCGGAAACTTGTTAAAAGATGGAACTTTAAATAAGAATCTGCGTCATTTTGACCCATAGAAATGGATCAGACCCCACGTGACCCGGAAAACGGGTCAATTCTGACCCGGAGATTTTGAGAGTGTATGAGCAGTGTATGTAATTACCCGGTATCGTGACCCAGCTTTATAGTAAGGCTTCTCTTAGCGTAAACTCTCGCCAGAACTGCCGGCCACAGAGGCCGGCATCTCCTAGCAAATTAGAAAAAGAGAATGAGTGCGTGTTGAAGATTTCAAATGGGATGAGTGAGTGAGCGTTTTTAATTATTTCAAGGCATCCAAAACACGACTCGGTTTAAAAGAAACAGTCTTGACGATGGACACCCTCTTACGAGTTATCAGGAAGTATTTGCCGAAGAAAAGCAAATGTCTGGCCTTCTTTGACTTCAATTACAGAGGACCCTGGAGAAGCTTAGCTCTACTCTAAATATAAAGATGTCCCGTACGTGTGAGGTTTGCGTTCATGGCAATATTGCACAATGCGCAGCGTAAGCAAGGCTATACCTTGACAAAGTTTTACTGTGTGCACTTGGTTGCAATCGTCTGCAGTGTTAAATGTCTGTGAATTTGAGATATAGCTGTTTAAAACTTTTATGAAGAAAATTGCTTCATTGGTTTTTCTCCCGTATTTTAGTTTCATACTTCTTATCGCGAATTCTGATAATTGTACAAGCAGAATGGAGACGGAAGGTAGCTTCCACAATGTAGATTTAGACTGGTCCAACCAGGACATACGATATCTATGACAATCGACAGAGGATGGAATCATAACATACTCGAATCGCACATCACACAAACTGTGACCACAGGGGAAAGCACAAAGGGCATTGGCTGGCTATATGACGTCAAAATGACGCAGGTTGCCAATGATCCGTGACGTCATTCCGCTCAAAGCGTAATCTCGTCAATATCCGAAGGGAGAAAACGGGAATCGTTTCTAACGGAATAAAATCATCTGGACTTGTGACGCAATGGGATACTGTACACTCCTGAATCTGATACCGCATTACAAGCAAATCATGGGGACGGAATCCAATCTAGGACTGTCAGATACTCACTGCTTGCAGGACAATTTGAACGTGTTTTGTTTTTAATTTTAAAAATGCAAAGGGCCAATAAATTATTAGGGTGGGGTGCCATCGGCAAAGAAGGGCTTATTATATCAACTTGTGCTGATGTACCACTGATATCTCTGCTTGAGTTTACGAGATTATGAAAGATTAAAGTGAAAGTACATCGGTTTTTGAATCCGTGAATGAATTTTTATCCTCTAGTTTGAAGAAGTTGTGAATATTTCATCATATTTTATATTCACGATTCTGAGAAAACAACGCAAAACCGTCCATTTTTCTTTAGGTGTTTTGGGTAGTTATGATTGACTGGGTATTTGCTTGGTTGTGACAATCGATTTAGTCAATAATTCAAGGTCTTGGAGTGCTATTTGATCTCTTTGGGACAGTATTACGGATATATTTATAGAAGAGGGATTGATTGGTACTGATATAGCCTGTGATAATCTGTGAAAACCCGGTTCAAACTTCACGCGAATTGCGAAGGCGAAGCGAATTTCCTTGCGTCACAATATTGAACGTTAGGCATTGTTTGCGTCACATAATTCGCTTCACACTCTATCTATTTAACAATCGTATACGCATGATATAAACACAGTCTGACTTATAATTTGAGGTTTTCATTTGTTCAAAATAAAAAGAAAATGGGTAGACTTAACTTGTAATATCGCAAAAAGGACTACCCAGACCAGTGATTGGTTTAATTATGCTTATTCGTTTTATTTATTCTTTGTTCAATGATGCACGGAAAATTCGTGGAAAATACAAGACGCATACTGTTTCCGGATTTTCAGTTTTACCGGGTGTACCTGACGCACTTTCGTCGCTGAATATACAATTCTTGTTATTTCAACAACAAGTTTTACTGTGTGAGCATAAAGCATGCAAAGTATTCTACTCAAACGTAAATCGAGTCTAGATTCCCATGTATAAACTAATGAAGTACACTGTTTACACAGTGTCTCTAAATTATTCATGTAGGAGTCATTCACCATAGCCTTGAAACAATTCATTGCATTTGAAAACACGATTGTTTCAGGTATTATTCTTATTCAAGGAAACCCATTCTTCAATTTGCACCGAGATCTTGTACGTCCCCTGGCACCCTTATTTGTAATTCTTATTTACTAATAACGGAGCTCAGAACAAATACATTTCTAATACGCCGTTGCAAACAAATAGGGACCGAAGATTAGGTCGATAATCCAAAACAAAGTGCTGATAATAAATTTATACTTTGCATCACGTGCTTAATGCCTCTGCAGGTATTCAAAGGGTAACCATGGAGACCCTTGTACACACACAAAACCGTAAAGACCCACGAAAAATGTTTAGTTGTAACCTTTAAATATTCTACCATGAATTTATTTCAAAATGAAGCTATTATTTCTATTGAACGTTGACAATGGATCAAGTCGGCATACATAGCTTCCCCGTTCACCTTGATCTCTCCCTCTCTCTATCTGCTTTTCGTTAATGATGACCTCGGTTCGAATCCCACATCGAGACGAAGCCTGTTTCCAACGTAACTTCTGTACTTTTTAAGTGATTGAATACTCTTTATGATGTTATTTATAATCATCTTAACCTTTTTGAGATATGGCGGCCTCTTTTTGAATGAATTGTCTGGTTTGGGTGACAAACCCGTCCAACCCGTAAGTACGCCTTACTATCCGTAAGTACGCCTTACTTACGCGTACGCACGCCATAACTCTCACGTATAACGCCTTCCTAGCAAGTACGTACATACGCCTTACTAACCCGTACTACGCCTTATTAACGAGTACATACGTCTTAACTACTCGTACGTACGCCTTATTAACAACTCATACGTAATGCAAGGCACATGTAAGGCGTACGTACGTGTTACATAAGGCGTACGTACGTCTTAGTAGGGCGTATGTACGCGTAAGCATGGCGTATGTTCGGTTGGGAAAATTGAAATAAAATTCACCATTCCCCTTCGTATAGTTGCATACAAATGGAACGATAGAAACTGAACACAAAGTTGTGACACGAATCACTGTTAACCACCTGATTGAAACTGTTTACTGCGTTCCACATGAATCAGAAGCTCAATACTTATGAAGCGTAGGCCCAACGTCTCTATTCTAATAGCTTCCTTGAAAATGAAAATGTGTTGACAAGAAGAATTTCCCGTTTCATGCTTACGCTCCCCTCAATACACAACTCAATACGATCGATTCCTACGGGTAAGCTCTACCAATGTCTAGGGTTATTTAAATGGCATTCAAGTCGAACACAATTCCATAATCACAATATTGTTTATGTGCTGGGGATGCTATAAATATGATGACAGGCAATCCCCGGGCGGTTTGGGTCCAGCGACCGTTCATCAACTCCTTCGGTTTCCCCAACCTCTTAAATTAAAACCGCTGGACTTCTCCCTCGCGGTGAACTCTTCCACCCTCTCGCCTGAACAAGCCGCGACGCAAAGAAACGATAACAAAATGCATTGTTATTGCAGATCCCGAACATAAATGTTTAAGCACAATTCTCCGAAGGCGTAGAGGCACTTTGGGCTCGTGAAGTGGCCATCTCACCCGTTTAATCACGTCGGTGTGCACGGATAGATTGTCTCCGGGTTTTGAACTCATCATATCGGCAATGGACAATTATTTAAGATGTAAAAAAAGCCTTGAAATATTAATGGAGGTATCTGTCCTCTTCGTTTGATTAATAACCGTGTATTTGATGGGCAGCAGAGAGTAACCGTGTCACTATCGCTGCAGAATTAATTCGCTCCTCATAATATTGATGAGTGAACTGTCAAGATAACTTTATCACGTTGACGCCAACTGTGTCATGTTTCCTATATCGTGTTCCAAAGAAGCATTGGAGAATACCTACTAACAAAGGAGCCTGACTATTCCTGCCGTGTTTTCTGAACGTTGTTCTGAATTGACTTGGATCAGTAAAGCATGAATGCAATGTGATCAAGGTCCACAGCTTCTTAAAATGGCTGTCAAACCATAGCACCAGTAAACAATGAATAGTATCACTTTCAACAGCTTATTTCATCTTATTGATTGATTAAACACACAGTTTCAAAAAAAAGACAAACGTAGCATCCAGCACAGAAATTATTTATTAAAAAATATATATATAAAAAAAACGACTAGGACATACATAAGTTGTTGGTAATAATGTAGAAATCTCTTTAAAAAAAATAGCCATAGCCACTTTATTGTTGCTTTTATAATTGTCAATTAGAGCTGATTGTATTGTATGTTAATTGTACATGTCACATGTTTGTATAGTTATATCTGATAACCAAATTGGCAGCACATCCTTTTAATATTTTTAAAAGATTTGTTTTTCTGCAACTGTAACTATAACAGTAAAACTATTAAAACAATTGTTTTGTTTTAGCTCATTTTATTCCATGCAGGCCACAAATTAAAGATACTAACTCATTTTGTTTAGGTGACCACGAAAGAGAAAACGCAATTGACGTTTTTTTGTAAAGGGTACATGTAATGCAGTTATTTTTCATACAAGAGCAATCAAAACCAATAGCAATCAAAGATGAATCTCTGAACAACTCATCATGCATCAAATGTTAATTTTGTTGTGTTCATTTTACCATTTCCCGTTTCGTGCACGCATTCATGGTGCGTAGTATGTCAAGCTAACACTATGAGTGCCGAAAACTTCCGAAAATAGCTTGGAAAATTGCTGAGCACACAACAATGAATTCACTCAATGAACCATCAGGCAGGTTGCTGCTAAAACGTGTAGTTGTCAAGTACCACTGTGGTTGGTTCCCGCCAACTTGAGTGCTATACTGATACACACTCAATATTCCAAGCAATTCAATGGAGCAGATTGGAGTTACCTAAACTTGCAGACAAGATTATCGTGCGAGGCCGATATGGTCACAAGTGCACACGTGCAATTAAATCAAACTTATTTGGCGCCAAAGTGCGAGCTTCAGCCCAAAGAATGGCTCTTGTCTCATGTGCACGTTCAGGGAATAGCGACGACGCACCTTCACTCCAAGCCAAGGGTTTGCGACGATACGGTCCCTCCTGCGGCGACAACTTTATTAGAAATAATTTGTGAGAGCTCACTGTGGAGAGATAAAGGAGTGTCGTGAGATCAAATTAGCCTCGCCCCCTCAGAAATACAGATCCTCTATACAGGGATAATTAACTTTTACTAACTGAACTTCTTCAGCGCGTTTCAGCCATTTTATTTTTCTCCCATTTAAATCAATATTACCATATCGAGGTTTGATAGACATCATAGCTCACTTGGTTGTTCATACAGGGAATAAGAAAGAGTTGAGTGGCAGGACTGATAAAAGTCTAAAATATTAGTCGTCATCTCTGAGCGTTTAGTGTAAAAAATACAGTGGATTATGTGCGACAGGCGACTTGAGGCTGATGCTAACAACGACACTCAGAAACACATGAATAAGACTGGGAGAAAAGTTAAAGAAACAGCCACATCCGCGTTTTGTTAGGGTGCACCCCACTAAATAAACTCTCATAGCACACGTCTCACACCTTTTTACAGTAAAAGGAAAATTATTCATCGACTCTTGAACTGTTATGCTCAAATTTATATGTGGAGTCCAAGGCCCGTCGAGTCAGTCTCCCTCTAAATAAAACACCCCTACACCGGTGTAATTTTCCAAACGTCCCGAGCATCAAACTTGAAGAATGTCCCTACACCGCTCGGCAGATTCGAATCTGTGTATAATACAATATTTTGAGGGCCTACAAATGAATGAGGCCGACGCTCTGTGTTCTCCTTGCTAAGTGGAGTGTAGCCCTAGATTATCGTTCCTGGCTTGTACCAAAACGTAACATGCATCATCTTAAACCAACAAGGGCTACAGGGGAGAGAGAAGTAATGATAAAGTATCCCACACACATACCCATTGCCATCCCTCTAACCCACTCTCCTCCCACGCATAAAAACAAATTAAAAATGTATGGGTTTGTACACCCCGGAAGGCGAGTAGTTGCGTGGGGTCCAATCAATGCATTTTTGCGTCTCATTACTCACCATACGGATACATTTTAATTGGGCTGCCCCGCATTGAGGACTGCATAGACGTCCATGCATTTGTCTGCCCGCCAAGGCCTCACAGATTCCATGCTCTGCAGGGCTCTACAAATTGCTTCAACCACCTCAGTAAACTGTGATAAACCAATGCTAGAAGACACGCCCCGTCTGTCAGATTTTTATTTTTTTTTATCTGCTAGATTTAATACTAATTTGGTAAGGGGTTGTGAAACAAAATAAGGACTATGATTTTGTTGGACGAACTCCGGTTTGTACACTTTGCAAAATTCATCAACAAAAACAAGAGGTGGTTGGCACGTATTGCACGAACACCCACATTTTTAAAATCAACTTGCCGAACATGAAGCTATGTGAATCGCAACCAGCAATAGGGTAGACTGTTAAATTCTAAACGATGAAAACGGGTAAAAAAAATACACTTGCCCATTGTTATCCCCGCTTCTTTTGATTGGCAAACAACTTGTTTGAATATATTGTTATTATTATTACGACTGTTAAATTCCAACCAAAACTTAATCACCAGAATTTGGCCCCCCACTAGACAACACGCGTTTTTGAGATCACACGGTAGCCAGTCTGTTTAGACAGGAAGTTTTTCTCTGAGGGTACGAAGTGTCATTTTGAAAACCGACGACTGTCTCGTTGTAATTAGTCTACAGGTTGAGTCCCATTTGTAGCTCTTTTCACAACAGGATTGGTTCCGTTAGTGTGCCTCGCACTCGTCATACAATGGTTTCTATGTTCTATTGATGGGGACAGGACAATGCCGCATTGTCGTCGACCCATGAACTGTTTGAAGGACAACAGCAATAATGTCATCTTGGAAAATTGCAGCAGCGGCAAGAAACCTCAAAATACATTAATTAGACCTCGAGTTGGTGAAACATAATTTTTTTTTTTTTGCATATTTAATAATCTCGAATACTATTCGCCTTATAATAATGTGAAGGTTACGGACACCGTTTATGCAGCAACGATATTGTGTGTGGGATAAAGAAGTTGTACATCAAAAGCAAGTGGATAAAATGAGGTGTGTACAATATCAACTACTGCAATTTCAAAATCGGAAAACCAAAATGGTTTACCGACTATGCCCATTAGCTGAAAAAACTGCTTAACATATCTTTTTATAGCGGATACTCTTTAGACTGTTCTAGGCCGAAATAGTTACATTTGTTCTAAAGGAAAAACAAGCAGGGTTCTCTAGACGTGCGATGCGCATCACACTCGATTCACATAAGCTTAGTTTTGCATAGAAACCGCACGATGACGTCCGCGAAAATTGAAATAAAAATGGCGTCACTTCACAAAGTTGTTATCATATTTTTGACTTATCTGGACGCTAAGATGTGTAGTTTTAGAAAACTCACACTGCTGATTACAAATTTGATTGCCAAAACCCAACCTGGAGACGGGGCCTAAGCTGAGGCTTGTTAAAATGCGCTTAGTACAACTCTCAAAATCCTTCGGTTAGCATCACAAGCCTTATTTACATAGAGAGCGCGCGATGACGTCTTCGTCTCAGAATCAAAAATGGAGTATGCTAATTTTTCTAATATAGTTTGAGTTGATCAAATCCACTATAAATAATAACACTCTGCGCCTATAACTAGATTGTGTAGAACGTGATTCACACTAATTCGGTTACTTTTAAGTTGATTCAGACATTTTCGTAACGTTCCATTGTTTACTGGGAATGCTTAGAATGCTGACTTTCCTATTTATGCGGCAAGGATGAATCTTCTCGTCTTCAAGAGAAATTAGTTGGATTTGTTTTTTTATTCATTCCGCTCGGTATATATTTGAACATACCGCAGCCTACAGCAGCCTACGAAACATGCCAGCAGCCTACGGATTGCAGAAAAGCAAACTAAATCACCATCTAAGGGCAGTTCCCGAGCTTTATCAATTCCCAAGTTTATTAACTTTTGAATCTCCAAGTAATACAGGCACGACTGCTGTGTGATTCAACGAGATTGGTTCCATGCCGAAATTTTTGTTGCGTACGGACTGGTGCACACGTGCCACCGTAAACGTGATTTTAATTTCAATGGTTCTGATATACGATACAGGTTGTTCTAAGGTTTGTCCTCATTACCATTGTAATGAAAGACTTTTGGTGACACTGGTGGCAGCAGTCTTACCGGGTAAATATAATGTTTTCGGTGATGTGCGCATGCTCAGAACTACGTAAACAATGGAAATTAACCTGGTAAGTCTGCTGCCACCTAGCCTTCCAAAGTCTCCCATTGAACCTTAGAAATGTATCCACATTAATTGCGACATGGCAGGTTGATTTAAATCCATTAACTCCGCATTTTAGGCCCATGCAAGGCATGTTGAATCGCAAGTGAGCATCTGAGGTTTCATAACTGATTTTTGTAATGATAGTTAAAAATGAAACCTGTTCTACCAACAAGTTTAATAAAGTATGCGCGCAGTTTTCTCCTGTCATACCGTCTGTCGGTTAAATTCGTTGGCCTCTATTATAATAGAGATCAATGGTTAAAAAAGACCCTTTGCACATGACGTAAAAGCCCCCAAAGCGCCCTCACTGAGATGGAAGGAAGACTTATCATTGGCTGAGAGTTGTGCACGCGCGTATACACGTGCGCATATGTTTCCATTGTTTAACCTCAGCCATGGCGGCCAACGCAAGGATTCTATACAACACCCTTTCTTTTCGACGTTGGAGATAAGAACCCAGTTAAATGCAGTTAACTGAACACACCCACACACCGCTCCATCCAGTAAGTCACAAATATAATGGTGTTTTTATACATGCTTTATAAGGGGTTTTTTCCTGACAGGGACATGAAATTGATATGGAACGTTAAATACAGCAAAATCAGTAATTGGCAAACACGAAAAACAGTGTTCATTATATTAAAACTGTAAAGCTGACCATTTGATAGGCCCTTTACCTTTCGAGGAAGATGCCGAGATTTCAGTAAATCACAGCCGTCTCGTTAAAAAGGATCGCGCCTTATTTCAAGGGTAAACCAGATACTGCCGAAAGATTGGCCTCAATAATGATCAATGTTCTATTTTGTACGTTGCCTTATAAGGAAACCTACTTCCTGTCATCAGACAAGTTCCCCCGTCTTACCATCTTGGGCATCAACTCTCCAGAGCATAACACTGTCATTGAACCCACTTCCACACGTTCCATCTCATCCCCCTCCATCATACTACTGCCCCGGAGCAACACAGTATGAGACCTCTCCATATGAGCACGCGACCCGTCCGTGCCCGGGCTTCGTTGGCGTCAGGTCTTGACACCGATGACGTCAGAGATTAAGGCAGACAGGGGACAGATCGCAATCATCGCGGCCGCAATTCCCCCGATCCGATGTCCCCGGATGACGGGAATTGCAACGCGGTACAGAGACCGCGGTTAATCCCCGCGGACGGGACACGTATCGTCGTCGGCATTGGAGATAACCACTTAAGAATCTTCTCGTCCCATCAGCGCTGTGAATTACAGAACTGACGTAAATCTATATTATAGTGGAGGATTTGCAGCCACTAATCGGAAATTCAAGGACTGTGGGGACATAAGATAAACTACTAAACACTTTCTTGTGGGAACATTTAGTAGTACATTGAAAGTAAATCGGCACAAGAAAAGGTTCATTCATTACAACTAACTACATTGGTTCAAAAAAGAAAGGACAACTTGAAACGGGGACGCCACATGTGTTCTTGCAGAGTGAACAAAAACCTTACTAAAATATTACAATTCTTGTACAAGGAATGCAGAATTTATCCGAATTAGGAAAATTGGCATGCAACCCCTGAAGGTGGGTCGCAGAAGCCAACACATTTACGAGTATTTGTATTTCTAGATGTTGAGAAGCAATATTTTCAGCAAAATCCAGTGAAAGAGTTCACATGTAACAATGGACAGTAATTCTTCCTATTGTTACCTTATTGGCTTTCTTTAATTTTCGATTCGACCATACCGAGGCAGGAAGGGCATTTTGTCTAAGTCGTCCATTTTCAAAACTGCAAGTTATCAACCCGGTGCTACAGGTCATGACCTTCCGCATCTACGACGGCTTCTCAACCAGCACGATCAAGCACGTTTTGCTTCAGCAAATCGCAATACTGATGACGTAACCTTTCATCTGAATACGATGTTCACCACTTCCTCAACTTACGTCGAGTTATCTCTTCGGGTAATGATCTCGTGGCAAGCATTTTCACCCCCTTGACATTCACACAGGCTTGTGGCTCACTGTGTTGCAGTTCGCACTGCAACAATGTCCACATGTCATCGGCCTCACTGTGGGCTTGACCGTGATTGAGCTCCCAAGGTTTTCAAGCTTGCAAACGGTAGGAAGGATCTGCAGAAAACCCTGCTTAGCAAAATGATTCTTCTGGCAAGGTAGCATCGCTGTAAATATAATAGACATGCGGTCTACCCCTCGGACGCCGACCGTCTTGTCAAGTACACAAGATTTTCTGAAACAAACAAACAAAGCCACTTCTACAGCAAACAGAACGCTGATTGAAGGCCTTTACTCCGGAAGCGAGCGAGGTTTTTCTTCTTCTGAGAATAAATATTAAATGCATCCTATTGAGTACTTCCAGCCTCGTTCTATACTGGTTTTAAATTGTTCGTATTGACCTGTCTTTATTTTGAATGTTACTGTTTGTACGCTTCGCTGTATAGGTGACTCTTGGGTTGATTGCGATTTTTATTGCAAGACCCAAAAGTTACATTTTCGAATAGTATGGGCCCAAACTAAAATATAACGTTAATGTTTGGTGTTTGGAACGTAGTTCAAGAACCAGCCAATAACGTGGTTATTTGGTGGGCAGAAAATAATAAAGAGACGGAGCAATACTTTTAGGAAAACGTGTGCTAAGCAACGTGATAAAAGATATGAAATTAACGCGATTTTCATGAGTTGGAGAAAATGCATTCACGCCAACAACCAGGTTATTACGTAAGCGTAGAAAGTGATGCACACAGTTCTAATTCAGTTCTAAGTTCTGAATAACATTCCATTATTTACTGGGGATGCTTAGAACCGAATGGTATACCTATGCGGTAAGGATGGCTTAGCACACACCAAGCAGGATGAATATTAAACAGACCAAACTAACCTCTCCCTGAAGACGAGCAGAGTACACTGCTCGAAACGTCAGGACCTCACCGACGGCTCTTTTCCTGCAGAGCCAACAGTCTCAAGTCAGTCTCCATCGAGATTTACGCATTGTTGTGCCCGCCAGCTCGCTATCCAAAGGTAATTCACCTCGACGCAACCATTGCAAACAAGATTACCATCCAGTGTTTATAATGTAAGTGGTGAAGCATTTTGCAGCGTTGGTGACACTTGATGCAATCTTTTGCATCAAGATTACATCTGCTTACATCCAAATCAACAAACCTGTGACTTTTCTACCCAATGTTGCTTCCTTTGCGTAAGAATATTAGAATATATGTACAAATGTTTACATGGCTCCTGTACATACGTAAATGTATCGCTATCAGTATGAGGACTTTACTTTGTCCGTCCAACTTAACACTCTCTATAGACTAATAAGCGCACGAAAAAATGCGAGGACACAAAATACAAAGGATTCTAATGTGAGGACAGCATTGATCCCTTTGTGTTCATTTGTTCTACTGTACCCTCTCTTACCATGACAAATACGGTGGTAGCATGAAAACGGTATGCTTGTTTTGTACCAACCTATTGATTCAATGCTACGAATAATTACTTTAAAATTAATGCTTTTTGCCAACTCTTACAAAGGTAAGTATTATTTGAAACATTGTCGTGACCCTTCCTCAGGGTAAAGGGGCATTTTCGTTTTGGAATAAAACAAGAAACAAAGAAATAAATCATTAATCGACGACCTTTGAAAGACATAACCATAGTTGAAGAACGAGTCATATAAGATGCTTATTCCGTTTTACATGCCATCAGATTACTAGAAACATACGGTCACCAATCCAGATGAAACCCAAAATAAGAACTACAATCCCGTCCAAGAAGTTGAACGTAAGAAGGCACACGTGTACCTGATCATGTCAGACGCACCGTGCCTCGGTTATTCACCCTCTCACGTCACATTAGCTGGCTTAAGATTTGTCTAGATGCACTTAAACCTCCATTTACCATCTAATCAGATGTCATCGTGCTCTTGCAATACAAAGACCATGTAAAATGTCAGATGTCGGGTTTCTTAACTCCAACACAACTTAGATCAATATCGATGGTTAAAGCGCAGATCATTGTCCCCAATAAAGAAATAATAGTACAACTTCGGTGCTAATCAAGAGCGAACAGTTAATTAACCTCACTGTGGCATTTACCTTTAAGACAGCTAGTGCTGGTGTCAGTCGTCCAATGGCAGGCAATCCATCTGTGTATTGCCCGGTGAGAATATAGCTTATCTCATTTGTGTTATTGTTGTCCTGCAAGGCCAAAGAGGAACAAAATCAAGATTATTAATCAAAACACCAATATAATTTGACCGACTCTTGAGGCCTGTCTATACACTATTTCCATTACTAAAATGGTTCAGATAAATTTTCATGAAAAGTATCCAGTATTCTGAATTTTTCACCAAATTACTGCCGTATCGTTTTGAATGTAGATTTGCGCATTCGAATGGCTTGTTTATTACCCGAGTGAGCTATTTCCCTTGATACACACAGCAGTGT
>CM021532.1:11575483-11591302 GCA_010994315.2 Pisaster ochraceus
CTATCCAGCCCTATGTTGGCGGTCTCCCTAATAGTCAATATCTTTGTTCGGGGTTCCAATTAATTATATACACATTTTGTACACAAAAAATGCTGGCAGAGTTTTGCCCTGCCCCTCCTAAACAAATGAACCCTGTAGATTGACACCCCCTCCAGGACGCGTGGAATAGTCCAGCTTAGAATATCAAAGCAGATGAGCTGACCAGTCTGAATACGATATGGTAAAGACAATTGAAATATTGAAATATGTCAGTATGAGCTGACAGCAGCCCTCACTACATGGCATTTAAAAAGCATTACAAAACATTCAGACGGTATCATTCGCTCCACTCTAAAAGCGCTTGTCAGGCTTTTTATGTCATTTGTATTTTACTACACACTGTGTTTGCCATAGCTGAACAAAACAACTTTAATGAAGGACAACATTTATTGCAGTCCGGCTCTATGACTGTGTTGACGTAACTGCGACGATCTCTCTGTGATAAACTGAAATGAAATTCCTATCGACTATGCAGACGCTTATTTTGATTGATGTTAGTGTCATTGTTTTTTGAGATATATTTGTATAGAAATCTGCAAGTTTAATTACTGCAGAATGTCTTCATGTAATACGTGGAGTACTAATATTAGCGTGAAGGTTCCTCCATAGAGAACATACGAGGCGGAAGTAAAATGATACCCCTTTTTTCAAGTACTATATATCGATATATTTCATGCACAAGTCCGGAAGGTGAATTAATGAAACCCCACTCACACATGTTTTTGCGGGATTTCTTTGCCTATCGAAACTATTTTTTTTATAAAAATAGAATGATCCGAAGTAATTGCCAAGTTATCAAATCTTCAGTGTAGTTTTTTCAAGCACTACGTTTAATTTGTCACTTCGTTGTTGAATTACCCTTCAGTGTTGAATTTTACTATTACTAGTCATCCCCCAGGTAGCACGGAGCAAGTTCGATACAGGGTCCAATTATTAACCAGTGGTTACTAGCTTCCGGGTCAGAATTGACTCGCATTCTGGGTCCCGTGATGATCTGACCCTATTCTGGGTCAGCATGCACGGACTCTGAGTCAAAACGACCCTGAAGTTTGACATATTGACACAGAATCCGAAATAATGGTAATAAATACATCATTCTTGTAAAGCGCATTCCGTCCATGGCAAGACCCCAATGAGTTGTACAGGTATGACATTTATTCAAAGAACATAAACGATTCTTAAACTGTACACACTCTTATACAAAAAACGCATGACACAAATTTCACAAGATGGAACGAAACAACTAGCAGGAGAAATGTTAAATGTTAAAAACCACGTGCTAAGCAGATGGGTTTTGAGTGAACTCTTGAACAGATCTAGTGATCTAGTTAACATCCACTTTTTAAACCGTTTTCCCAGGTCACCCTGACCCAGACTTGGGTCAGGGTCCCTAGGAGCTGGAATCCAGGTCAGTTCTGACCCCCTTTTTAGAGTGAAGTGACGCGCGGAGAGCGTGCGCGCTTAAGCTGAAGTGCGAACGACTCTGGTCGTTTCATATTGTTAATGCGACCATAAAATGGCGGTGGCCAGTTTGTTCACGTTTTGGACGAGTTCAGATGAAAGCACCACGGACATTGGACGCTACACTCACAGAGTATAAAACTGTTTGCCTCCTAAGACGATTATTGTAGGCGAACAGAACCCTAAATTTTAGGCAAACTTGGATTAATTAAATGAGGAATGTCGTTGCAAACGTTGGTAAAATCACTTTTGCGTGGTTGTTGTAACAGTGAGTCGGATTAAAATTATCATTCTGATAACTGGTCCCCTCACTGTGCTATTAAAACGGCTATTGAGAACCAATGATGTGAACAACTTCGATAATCGTTGACTAGACTGGTCCAACCATTGTTGACCAGCATGGGTCCGATCAGAGTTAGTCTAACTATGGTTAACCATGGTCCTTGATCGAGCTTGCCCACGGCTGGAATTGAACCCACGACTCTCTGCGCCCATAGACATAATGTTTGTATTATTATTTTTATAAGGTTGCATTGATGTTCAATGTATTAGTATTCTAATGTGTGTTATGACTGCTTACAAAAGACAGTCCTGGAAAAAAGTATGCCAATGGTTATTCAACCCACGTACGCTTGCTTCATACAAGGACGTGCATACTACGTCAAACAAAAAGTATTGCATTTCTTCATTAACGACGTCGCCTGAAGCCCCGCAATCTCTCAGAATATCCGTGGATCTGAGTTTTACTCTATTAACCAAAAGTATTCTTACGCAGTTACCGTGATGATCGACACTCATGATTTCCAGGGCCCAAGTTTATAGAACTGCAAAAACAGTAGCTAAGCACAACAACATTATGCTTACCAGAATAAGGTTACTGGCCAAAATACCATGCCACAAGACTGGTATCCTGTTCATTTCTGCTCAGCAGACAATTGTTAGGTCTAGGTAGGACTACAATAGACATCTTCGTTTCCCAAATGCTGTTGCCCATAAAGAAGGTCACATCGTTACTAGTCATGCAGACGCTTTCATACAATGTATACGGATCAATGGGCGACGAACGTTGCGAGTGGCTGGGGAGACCTGGGAATTAAATTTTCTCCCCCAGGATTTGATTGGTCCATTGCCATTAAGCAGACGAGTAAATAATCAAATTTAGTTGCGGCGATTGCCGGAAGTGGAGCATCTTTAAAAGAATCTTCCAAATTAGTGACGCCATAATTCACTCTTTCTGGGGACGTTGAAATGAAAATATTATTCACGAGATTTCTTTCAAACATGGTTTGTCCCCCCCCCCCCAAACAAAGCAGAAACTTCATTTTCACCTGATCGATTCATTTCGACCAAAGATGAAATGAAAATAGTCTGGTGCCTTTATATAGTAAAATGTGAATAATTTTGCAGTTGAACTAATATACCTTTTTCATTATATCACCATCTTGGTCATGTTCCCAGTATCCAACAGCAGTAATGGATGCCAATAATCATTGTACAAAAAGAAACCAGACTATTTGCCCTTCAGCCTCGGTTTGATTACATTGATTTGAATGAGAGAGAATCAAGATTGCTGCAATATGATAAAGGTCTATACTGATATGAAGCCTTGAATGATCACAAATCATGTTTTCATAGAGTTTTCGTATGCAGGGTATTACTGGTCCTTGGAATTTTGCTGGGGTTGGGTTGCGCTGGCTTTGCGTTGTTACATTTTTGAGTAACTGTATACCACCGGTATGTTAAAGTGGCTAAACGAACCTTCTAGCACAGTCCAAACGTTACCAGACGTCATGAATTGGTTAGCTATTCATGCTTAAAACAAGATTCCACATGACCTGTTTCCGAGCTAATAGCTAACATTTGCTGCGTTGGACGGAGTACTGGAATCAAAACAAGACAGCAAGGGAAATGGCTGCCAATGAAGGATTTGTTCAAGAAAAGGGGGAAAACCATCAGACCTTTTTTCTATGATGCAGCATGCTGTGAGAACTTGTCGAGGTCGGTCTGTGCTCAACACATCGTGCATGCACGTATTACATATTACATACAATCATATCAAGGCTGTACACATTTTCTGCATAAGCCCCATCTCGTGATTCCTGAACGGCTGCGGGCACGTTACGGCGGCTGGATTAAAGACACGTTATGGCGGCTGGATTAAAGATCCTGGGAGATCCTGTTCTCGAGGGAATGCAGGAGAACCTGCATTACTATAAAAAAAAGACTGCCTCGGGTAATGGGGGATCTACAACATTCATGAGACATTGAATCGGCAAATAGCTCAACCAAATTTTAGTTTATATAAATTCAAACATTGCGATGACATGGGTTTGTCTGTGTTCTTGTGTATCAACTTGTACCGCCCCTAAAGTTACGCAGGTTTGGGGGGTTTTGGTGGTTTTTTTGCTGTATTTAATATACACACTATTTGCAATTATAAAAATGAGAACTAATTAAACCATACAGTAACTTTGAAATCGACATGGGTTTGTTGTTCTGTTTTGTCTTTTGGTTTGTTTGTTTGTTTTTTAACTTGGGTTCATCAGGGACCTGATGAAAACATCAAAAGATGAGAAGCGGCCCAAAGCAAAAGCTAGAATCAAGTTGTCTTAAAAGAACTATCACAAAGAATTATCAATAGAATAATTATATGAAACCGCAAAAAACTAAGGAAGTGAAGCTGGTGGTCGTGGGGCCCTGAAACCTACCGTTAACGAACGAGAGCCTAATTGTCAGACATAGGCGTGCCGCTCACCCACACTTTATGGGCCCGGCCCCCGAAGGCTGTCAACTCGCAGGTCACCATCTCTTAGTCAGGCACTAAACTAACCTACACTGCACCATAACCACAGCAGAAACAGAAACCTAAAATAGAACGTTAAAAGTTAAGACATTTGAGTAGCTAAAAAAACCAAAAACATCATCAATAAACAGACATTATGGAGACGTACTCAGTCGATGACATCCTTTTTTGAGTCAACAATATTACCAACTGGTGATATTTTTGTGACCAAAAGAAAGAAGGAAGAAACCCACATTAACACTAGGAAAGAGACCCACGTTTGTGTTTCTAGCAAATAAAGATTTCACAACAGGGACTGACTCTTCGCCTCATTACCCCCTTTTAAATTTGTTTTCCTCTTACCCCCCCCCCCCCAATCACATACCGCATCGCCATGGATATGACGTAAATGTCACAAAGTCCCCCTCAGCACCGAGCGTATTTTGACGCTGATTGCGTTGCCGGGGATTCGGATGGATTAACGGGTTACGAGCGCCGGCGGAGCCTGCCTCGCAAGATCGTCGTCGTTGTCTCGAGCATGGTGGAGAACTATCATTATTCGCATGCGAGTGAGAGTATAGATTTGACAAGACCGCTTCAGTTGGCATGTAGTGTCTGTTTGTAATCAACAGCCTCATCTGGTCTTTGCGTTATGTGACAATCGGAATTGTGCACTTGAGATTCTTTGTCAAATGGTGATGGTTAACTAGAAAAGAAAGCGATTTCTGCATCTATTCTGAGGCATCACTATTATTTTAGTTTTTAGTTTGAGGCCTAAAGTGAATATTAAATTTCAAGAGTTGTGGTTTTTACGGAAGCGTTCGGCCTAAAGGGACATTGAGAGAGACCGAAAGTTAAAGTCATAAGTATGACTTACATCTCATGACTTCACTACTCATAGACTCGAATAAAACGATACTTCTTCCACCATTGTAGATATATTTTGATCACTGGACCAGGGAAAAGTTTTCTAGTGACGAGAAACAAGTTGATAGATCATCAATGTATCGAATGACTTCTATAACGAATAAGTTAAACCGGTTTGAGGTTTTCATTCCAGTCTTCCGGGTGTGCCGTATCAATTTTCCAGGAACGTCCTTGTTTCAAAACAAGAACAGATATTTTATGCACATATACTCTGTATGCCTCCTAGATTATCAAAGTGAATAAGGGTAATTGTAGGAAATATATAACGACCGAAGCGGAACGTTTTGTCTCGAGCGCAGAAGTTGAACTGCGCGATTTCATTTCCTTGACACGTTCAAACAATGTTGGTTGGAGCAAACAATTCTAGTTTGGTTCCAAAAAAGTAAACGCAAGTAAACGCAAAACTTTTGTGAATACTGTTGTAAATAAATACACAACTAATGCAAATAAACGCACCTATTGCAATTAAACGCCAAATTACGTACACGCAATATTGTACTATTGCAAAACTACTGTGAATAAATGCAATATTTTTGCAAAATACTATTACAAATAAACGCAAATCTGTTGAAAATACTACCGGTATTGCAAATAAACGTAGGTCTAAGACAACAAATCTGTATGGATAGAGCGGTCGTGGGAGAATGGCCTTGATCCGTTCTTTTTCTCTAAACAACCCTCCTCGCCTTTTGCCTACGTAAGTTTCCCAGACCTTTAATGATGAGATATTATACGTGTTTTTGTATCCAGTTTGTTGTTCGATTCTGCATTCCCAAACTGCTGAAGGTATTGTGACGTCAATTATTGAATGAGAGTATTAATGTTTAGTGGACCAGGTTTAGGTCAACAGAAAAACATGTTGACAGTGGGCCTTATTCGCACGTTTAGACATTTTAAGCCCTATTCCCTGAATACAAAGGTTTGGCAAGCGAGCAATCAAGTTGCTGGGTGGGTGCGGCAATTCCTACAGTAGTGAAACAGTCTGCGCGTGCTACCAGTGTGGGCGCATGAGATAACCTTTTTTTTCATGTTGGAATGCAAAGGTGATTGTAAACTCGTAGACTTTTTTCACCGATGCATGTGGCGTGTTTTCTGAAGACATTAAGCACGTAGGGCGCCCTCAGTCATGTAGAGGTCAGATGGAGGTTGCTCATTGGCCAATCTTGTGTGCGCCACACGTACAAATCTGTGCGTTTCAATTGTTTCATGTCAGTTTACCTCCAAGATGGCGGCTGTATGACGTCAATGCGTAAGGTCTATTACAGAGGCAAGTTATTATGACAGCTTCTGTTTCAGATCACCCGTAAATAAGGCGATGAAAAGGGGGGCGAGTAACGCTTGCAAATTGGCGCCTCAGGCACTCACCTCACAGTTTGGACGTTCTCAAAAAAGTTTCTGTCAAAAAAGTATAACGCTGACAATGGTAGGGTAAACAGTTTCCCGAATGAACAGCCTTATCCAAAACATAACATCATTCCTACTAAAGGCAAAAACATGCATTTTTAAAATGTTATTGTAGCGTTGTTTGCTCTGTTCACTCTCGTTTTCATGACAGATAGGGCGACTAATGATTGCCCACGGAACACTTTTGCTTTGAAATGCCATGCAAGGACATGTGAGTAAAGGTGTCGTCTGAATCTTTCAAAAAGGGTGACCGTTTGGTTCAAAGTGCTCGTTTTCACTGAATAGGACAGCGCCATTAATTATCAATCGAGTGATTTTCATGGCGTCTGGAACTTATACAACTTGGCTGTGCTTGCGAGAGGTATTGCTAACTGTAGTTGTACCACATAAAGCAAGGAGGACTTGTACGCCCTGCCGATCCACACTCACTCTCGCGTGAGAATAGTTAAATACACTCATCTGCTTGTTACCTAACTTGTATAATGCATTAGCAACTAACAATTAACCAGGACGCTTAGCATGTGGCCACAAAATTGCTGGCCGGGAAGGGACCTTTTATTGCCATACCCCTTTATAAACCTGCATAAATTTGATTTAATTTATTTTATTTTTGAGAAAACCTACTCCCATTTCGTCATGTGTGTCAACGCTGAGCTTTCAGATGTGGTTTTCAAATTTGATTAGTCTATTCTCTCGACCAAATTTCAAGCTGCCTTGTGGATAACAAGATAGCGCCAATACCGTCACACTGATCATATAGAAACAAACCCGTGAACGAACAACTTGCAGACAACACACAAAGAAGTTGTAACAGACACCCCCAACCAACAAACTATATCAAATCAACACCAACCCAACCAGATCCCGCCGTCTCCACGCCCGCTGCTCCTTCCAAGTTACAAGCAAATAGTTATAACCATTGCCATCAAACTGTTTATGAAACAGCTCATAAGTAACGATAAAGCAATATCATCAGCACCTTTAATTTCACAGGTTCATTTTACATTTATTAACGAAATTCCCCAAGTTGGATTGGTTCTAGTCATCATCTTCACGGTGGCCTTGATGACGTTATTAACGCACGCGGGATTTACTTTTTTGGTACGCCTCGACAATCAGCGTTTCGTACCTGTAGAGCGCACTTGTCTCCAGTGATTATTTCCTAATCAACTACAGCAGATAAAAAGTCTCGATCCTTTCTCCAAGTCGCCTTTATTGTGCTTTATAATTATAAGAAAAGTAATGTATGGTCGACGCATCGTCCAAATTGAGTTTGCGATTACCCCCCCCCCCCCCTAGTACCTTTTACTTACGATCCCTATTCGTACCGACGTGCATGTATGCAAGGGCTGACAGACACGGTCGACATCCCAAGGTGAGTTCATTCGCGTCACTATCATGTCGAGCCTGAGACGGAAACTTGAACACAATTGAAATATCTGCGTGTTTTTTTGTTTTTGGTGTTTTTCTGGAATCTGATATTTTGGTTTATGTTGATAATATACCCCCAAATCCCTTGACGCACTGAATGCACATTTTGAAGAGCAGCATCGTGGGCAGAACGGAGTTCAATGACCACAGGTTCGCTCAAGTTCAGAGTAGGCCTATTCATGTAGGCCAACTCGTTAATCTTAGTGAAATGCGCCGATTTCTCACGAAAATACTTGTAATAAAACATTTAACAGATAATGACTGATCGGCTTGTTTCCCCCCGATTTTTTTCTGCATTTAGGCCTTCAATAAGTGAATATTTCTGAAGTGCTGTTTGAGGCTTTACATGGTGTGGATAAAGCTCAACTTGCCGGTACAGCCATATCGTTGAGGGGGAGTGTTGGCTCTTGGTGTGGTCTCGACGTTTCGAACAGTATACTCTGCTCGGCAATGCTAGAATGCTAGAGTACTTAGACGATGTTTTCGTTTTTTCCGGTTGTAAAGAGTATTAAAACATTTAATAACAAGTAAAATTTTAGTTTATTTATTTTAAACGTCCATTGTATTTTGTTTTCTAATAGTTACCAATATTATTAATACCACGACTAACACTGCTTTCAAGTGTTGCAAATTTATTTTATTCAAGCATATCGTCCTTCCTTCTTGAATAAAATTAAGCGATACGTATTCATAATTCTTCTACGGATAATCGCCGGTGTGATTATAAAAAAACATACAGTATAATACAAACAGTAAAAAAGAATTACCGTTACAAGTCGAAAGAGGGCGGCAATTAAGACATAAAAGTCAGAACGAGTCACAGGATCTTTTCGAAACCCCGGCTTGGGCAGAGGCATAGGCTTATAACTATGGTCCGGTTAACAAAAAACGTACGCTTTTCTTATGAGGGCTTCAATCAGACGGACAGAGCCCAATACCAAGCCCAAGGCATTGATTTGAAAAGGGTCACAGTTCCATTTGGATAGCGGTAGCCATGTTTTTAGTAAAACAAACTATACTGTATAGGCAATGTACAAAAACATCCAACCAAATTTGGACAAAATTTTTGTCAGCGATATTCTTTCCACGAGACCAATACCAACCTTGAATTAAAACTCCAAACCTATTCCTAGATTTCCTACTAAATGTAAGTCTTACAAGCCAAAGGACGCGGGGATCAGAGCACTCATCAACACATCACCGCGTTAGACCTCCCCGGGCCGACTTTCGCAAAGAGCTAAAAAGATTGATCTTAAGTGCGAATCCATCTTAACTGCTAAGCAAGGTGTTATGTCACACTACAAATCACTATAATACTGACAACTGAAGATGAATCTTGGTGCTTTTTGACAAAGCTACGCGTGATCTAAAGTTAATAATATGTGCATCATTCTTAATTGCTAAGCAAAGTAAGATGTCACAATACAACTCACTATGGCAATACTGACAACTCATCATACGATGAATCCTAAGTGTTTTTGTATTCCAGCAGCCCTGGCGCGTAAGGAGTTGGTGATCACTTATGAAATAAAACAGATGAACTATTTCGCTTTTTTTTAAAGACTACAAAACCGAAGTGGGTCTACAGTAAGACAACAACCTTAATTAGACAATGTGACTTGACATGCGGTTACCATTATATGGGTGTGTCTCTCTTTGAAGGTTCCACTAGCAGTCTTCCACAGAAACAGTTTAACATTGAACATCCTCGTGACTTGGTTATATACTTTGATGTCTTGAGGTATGCTGGCATGGATATGAATAAAATACCACAACGGGAACCGTACCATTTTGACTAGCGCCATCTACTGGTCGATTAAGACAGTGTGTAAGAAGTACGGAACTAAGTGCAGATGATCTATCAACAGATTGCACATTATCGATACGATAAAATTGTAGTTTTCTCTTTTGGTAGGAAGAGTTTAAAATTGATACTCCAAAGAGACACTTTAAGAGACCCTTAAAGCGCATGGACAACATTGGTAAAGACCAATACCCGCAGTTCATGTTACCCAACATGAAATTTAAAACCTGTGAAAATTTAAGCTGAATCGGTCATCGTAGTCACAACCTGACCAAATTTTGCGCACATCCTTAACACAGTATAACAAAAACAAAAGTTCTGTTTAAATGATGATGAAACAAATTAAAACAACGCGTTAAAATGTGAAAGCAGCGATAATAGACAGTCAGCTTGGTGTCTTTCCCCTATTAAATCCAATTTTCTAAACTATGAGCATCAAATCCTGAGTCATAAATACAACACTTACTATAACCTACATAAACATATTTGCCAGACAGTCTGCTGAAAGGAAAGTACCGCCCTTTTAACACCAGCTGCCAGGCACGCAACTACATAGATTGGGTGCATGACCCAGAAAGATCCATCGGCTGACTTCACAAACAAAAGTGACAAATACTAATTATAATGTACAAAGGACGACCTTGGGTATTTTATTATTGTTAACAGTTTTGATGACTGCGGTGGTAAGTTATTCAAATGTAGAAAAGCTATTCTTTCGATAAAACTACAGTGTTTCGTTGCTTTCTGTAGCATTTATTGAAAAATTCAGCTTTCGGGCACATCCTGGTGGAGAGTAATGTTTTAACTGTAGGGTGCGTGCTTGCAGTGCGTGCGTTGACGAGAAGTATACCAAAAGAAATGAATTGTTTTGTTACCTTTGTCATTTTATTATATTCACCGTATCTGATGTTGTAGAACAAATTGGAACATATAAACTTCATCCCAACATCGGTTTGGATACTTAAGGAAGTATTTATAAAATATAAAATAAAAGTTCTGATTTTATTTGATTTCATGTAAATAAATGTGATACGTTGTAATGTAATTGTGTTTTGATGCTAAGGGGGTGAATTTCATTGTCATCGTTTTGCCTGCTCTTATAGCTACGTATGTGCTATATTTTGTTATTGAGAAGTCTTTATTTGTTCTTTACATTTTGTTTGCTTTCGTTCATTGGATTTTGATTGGTTTTTCTTTGATTAGTTTATTGTACAATGTATCCACTCTAAAATCTTCCGGATCAGAACTATACTCGGATCCGGGTCCCGTTGGGCCTGACCCATTTGTGGATCAGTATGACCCGCAATGTGTGTCAAAATGACCCAGAAAAGGGTCAAACTGACGCAAAAGTCGAGTCAAAAGTGGCATTTATTAACCACTTGTGGGGATCAATCTGACCCAGAAATGGACCGGGAATACAGATCAACTGACCCGAGAGTTTTGAGAGTGTTGTATTTCACTGTATTCATATTTAGGAGCATGTTGAACGTGTGAAGCTGTACAGCTTCAACACACGGGGAAAAAGAACATCAAGAGAAAACGTTTGTATAAATCAAAACCAGTCACCTAAAGTACTGACGCGTAGGTGTCAAATTCACTCGACGGATATCACTCATACTATTATAAAAAAAATTTTTTTACAAGTAAACCCTCAGTTAACAATCGAAACTACAGTAAAGTTATACAGCAATCTCAGTCAGGCGTAACTACACGTGTATACATGTTGTTATTATTGGGTGTGACTGCCTTTGAAACTACGCATTACTTCCCCACAATGAGTTTGACATTGAACATTAACCTGGGTACCCCCCAAAAAGGCCAACCTATTTTCAATTTGTCGTGACTCACATCAGGACCTTTGCCGTGTAATTTATACAGTAACTAACCATGGAGGAAGGAAAATATCCTCCATGGTAACGCGTAGACCGTATAAAATGCTCGGGGGAAACCACAAGCTCTTTTATTAGAAGAGAACATAAATAATGGTAAGGATCCAAATTGTATTGTCAATACACATAAAACAACGATATTTTGATTATTCAGTATTGGAATCACAGGCCTGTTCGATTTCGACAAATCTTTTTCCCTGGGATATGGGAATGTCTGGTTGTATGAATTGCACAAGCCTGTACCCAACCTTGCTGTTAAACAAATTTAGCGAAGAAAGTGACTTTCCACTTGACGAATAGGGCTGTGTGCTCACTTTTCGTTTGGGAGTTTCTTCTGGGCGACAGTACCTTCAGTACACACCATTTACATCACGTAAAATAACCATGAACTGTTAAAAAAAGGATGTAATGTTAGGTCCACACCGCGTAAACACTCACTTAGCATAAGTCATTTTCAGAACTTGTCAGCGATACAGTCGGTGTGGATTTGTTAAGTGTGTATCGATTTACAGCAATGTTCATCAGTTGCTGTTTCTATCCCAGACAAATCAAGGTAACAAAATCAAGGGGAACAGTCTGGATCTTTTGTGATAACATATGCACTTCGGCTATCGTAGGCGCAATTGCTAAAGTGAAATGGGTACACGACAAAGATGGTCATAATATGACACCTCTACGGCCAGATAAGCTACATATCACACTGGTGCAGTCTATGGACTTAAGTCCAAATAGCCTTATTCGTGGCAAACATTTCTCAGTTTAAAACTAGAAAGCGAATATTTGCGGGGAACTAGTTACAAGTAAATTTATTGGGTCTTTTTGGTTTATCTCAACTGGGGAGCGGGGGGGGGGGGGGGGGGGGGGGGGTGGCAGAGGCCACTGGTCTGGACCCGACCACTTTATATCCGATGGGGTGTCAATTGCAGTAACAGTAACACACCTAATAACACGGAAGCCGGTTCAAAGAAACACTTTTCACGTTTCCTTCACAAAATAAGAGTTTTATTTTAAAAAATACTCAACAACCCTAAACTGATGTCACAAGTACACATAGTTGCATAATGTGTTAGCAATGGGTATACATACACAGGACAACATCTTGAAGGCGAGGGTCGATCGACAGCTCCGCCATACTGCTCGACATTTTCACATAAATATAAAAATACTGCCTATCTGAAAGTAATTGTACGCAAGCTATCAGGACAATTATATTCACATGAAACGATATTTACACGTTGATAATTTGACATGGTAGTTTTGTTATTCACAGAGTGTGTCTGTACTTGCGTGGTTGCGTGCTTACACTAATTCGTTAATGGAGTTCTCCACGCTTTTTGACTAATTATGTGCACACTTTCGACTCAATATTCTACATCCATTTGGATCCCAGTGCATATCAATCGATCTATTGTCACAGCCTGTGTGTATTAATAAAGTCTATATACCTCGGCCCCGCTGGTCGACATGGTAACCAGTTCAGCGGTGTGTCAGTTCCCACCGACGCGTTGCCGCGTGTATATAAGTTGAGGAAAGGCAAACTGGAATTACGATCAAAGATACAACACAATAGCGAACGGCTATGGCTTTGCGTTTATAACTTGGTTCTGGTCAGTGCAATAGTAAAACCGTACTCAAGCGAACCATGAATTTTTTGTGATGAATCATTCTTTGGAAATTATTAGTAGCGAAATTTCTATTTGAATGGAACGTGTGTGAACGAAATCGAAAATCATCAACCTTTTCTATATACCTGGTGCAGGGAATGATTTAATGAAGCAATTATTTTGCATAGCAAAATATTTAGACCGATTTTGTGTGTTCACACTGAATGTCGAGTAGCAAATGGTGAGTTTTGAGTAGCAACTGATTTTTGTTTAAGCATTCTGCCATTGTAAGGGAAATCGTCCGAGTGGACAGTTTCCCTAATAATTATCTGTCAACTTATAGTTAACTTATTACACGTGCATGACTTAAAGGTTTTAAGTTACATTTAGTCAAGTCTCATTCAAGAGTCTACATCTTCTCAGGATAACCTTTGGGAGTTTTAATCGAAAGTGAACCTAATGGTGGAAAAACACACATTACAACATTGCATTGACGTCACTATGCCACCATCTTGTAGAGGTACAACGATGTTGATACAATGGACGCACGGCGCACACGATGGGCCAATGAGTATCGTTTTAGACCTCTAGCCGAGGGTACCCTACTCATATGACGTCATGTGCATAAGGTATACTACATAAATCTAAAAACCGTAAAACAAGCCCATTTATGTGACCTTTTGAAGAAGAAGAAAAGTGTTATTTTTCTCCTCTCTTTTGGAAACACTGTGTCTAATGGATGGTTTGTTTAGTTTGGGTAACGATACCAAATCTGTACCGAATACTCAATCAGATTGTTAATTTTCCTTTTACGTGTACAATACCTGTTCAACAAAAACCAAACCAACTGCGCTCATGAAGAGACAACAGCGAAGGGATCAAGGTCAAGGCAGGTTTTATGAAATTGTGCATAAATTATCTACAGCTAGCACATATTATTATTCACAACATTGCTGTCAACGATGACATATAAATGCATGTAAAAAATATCTAAGATGACAACATTTTGGGTCATGCCATTTTGATAATTTAAATGTACAGTAAAATCCTAAAATATGAATATCAACACAGACAGCAAGATTAAAAATGTGCGATTTTTATGGATACCCGCGAATTTAAGTTTTACCCCATGCGGTTGTACAAATTAAACAAATAATTTAGTTAACATTATCTGAAAACTGTACATAAAATAACAATCTGTCCGGCTCAAACGTGTTTTCTTTGATACAAAAATGCACTTTACATAGAATTATATTATTTATGTGCACGATGGCGAAATAGCAATACATTTGTAGGTGTATTTTTATGCCATAAATCATGATACACCTATCTTGTTTTTTGTTTTTATGTTTTTTTTTCCATTCAAATCAATGAAACCAACACCGAGGATGAAAGGGAAAATGGTGGTCGGATCCCCTAATGAACAAAGAAACACGACAACATGGCGGCAGTCGGGCTCATTCACGTTTAAATCCACACAACTGTTCAAAACCTCTAACTTAAACGAATTGTAAAATGCAATTGCTTAACTGTCCAAAAAGAGTGCCATGCAAACATTAGAGTCTTGAGTTTCAAACTCCAAAAGTCATCCGAACAATGAGGGGGATGAAGGCACGCCCAGCATGGGTAAACATTTACCAAACACCTTCGTTTGGGAATGGTTTCGGTGAGCAATGAAGTGGAACCACATTACAAGAGATGCGTGCAAACACAGCACCGGGATCAAATGACGTCAAGCTCTATTGTTATCGCAAAGTGAAAAGTGTACAGGGCAGGTACTTAAGAAAAAGGGTCCTTGGGTAAATGGATAATACGTCAATCGAATTTCAAGTTGGTCAATAATCCGAAGCTCGAGAGATGTTTAAGGACAAAGTAAAGAATTTGTACAAATCTGAAAGCTCACTGCTTATAAATTCAATCCAGTCCCAATCGTACAGAAAAAAAGTGTTTTCACATGGGTTGCTCTGACAGCTTAAGAAAATAGCATAAATGACCCGGAAAATCACCGTAGCTTATTTCGTTTGCCAAAATTGAAGCAAGACCGATTTTAGAAACACACTAGTATACCAGGCTGAATGACAAAGCTGCTCAAAGGGTCAAAAGGGTAGTTATATGCAGGAAGAAAAGTCTACATCAATATAATGTACAAAACACTCAGCAATGTCTATTTTGATATGGCAATAGCGTCATGCAAAACAACCAGCAATAATTGTATGTCGACCACGATGTACTGAACTGCCGATCATCTTGGCGTGTTCTCGACCATAAAATCTTCGTTTGATTCCAATGAATTATGATTAAAGTAGAAAAGGTCACAAGGGGTTCCAAATTATTTATGATGTGCATGAAATCAACCAGACTGAAATCAATCAAGCTGTCCAGCAGTGAGCATTGCTGAGCAATTTATTTGGCAAATATGTACACATTAGCGGACGATCAGCCGTAAGCCCTGTTCACTTTTACACATTTTGCTAATAA
>CM021532.1:11689842-11702633 GCA_010994315.2 Pisaster ochraceus
TAAGAATGACCTCTTGGAGAGAGTCCATCCTAGCCCTTGATGACTTCTGTCCATTAAAGAGCTCTTGCTTGGTAAAGCTCAGCTGCCTCTCCAGTTCAGATCTCTCGATGGGTGACAGGTCTCCCTCACCATTACGGACTCTCATCTTCAGCTCATCTCGCTCCTTGATCACTGCTATCACCTGAAAAATTAATGAATAACCACAGGCGTGATGGGAGCAGTTCTACGGTTTCTCATGTTTCATTGACAAGTAGAATGAGAGTATTGTTTTCCCGAATGGTAATTCATTGAAATCAGGGCCCAATTTCAGAGCTGTTTAAGCACAAAAACTAACAGAAAATATGCGTACCACAATAAGGTTACCAACCAAAATACCATTTCATGCATACCATATGAGATTGTATCCTGCTCATTTTTGCTTAGCAACAAATCGTTGAGCACTTTTTTCTGTTTAAGTAGCTCTATGAAACTGGCCTTTTTCTTATAAATAGCAAGAAGCACATCTAAAAGATGATTTCTTTTACAATGCGTCACATGGATATGTTAACATGTACGTAGTGTACGAACCGAACTTGCAAATAAGTGGATCTTTTTTAATTTGTAAGCTCAAGTTCACCTAAATACAGCTGAAGCTGTTTGAAATTTATAATAAATGTAATGACTGCATCAGGATTAAAAATATAACTTTTTTTAAATTTAAATAAGCACTGTTTACTAAGTGCTTTCCGAGCTCTACGATAAAAAAGGGGGAATTTGAACCAACAACCTCCAAATTTTGTATGTTTTTGAAATTGTATGAAATATTTAAGTATGTGAGTAATGAGCTTCACAGATGTAGGGTTTAATATGGCTTTTTCAGCATGTTATTGCAATAACAAGCATTTCAACAGCTTTCCTTAAAAGTGACTGCTCTGGTGCAAATAGCTGTTTGCACATTGAATTGCGAGGTCTGGGGCCGATTTCACAAAAAGCTAAGACAGATCTTAACTGTGTACCAATCTGGATTGCTACGTGTGATGTCACAATACAAATCACTATGGTGATACTGACAACTCATCTTAAGATGAATCTTAGTGCTTTGTGAAATCAAGCCCTGGAAACTGAAGCAAAAATCTGAATGCGATAGTAACTACCTCTTTTGGAGAGAAACCCATCAGACTGTTATTATTATCCAACCCGTTAGTCTCTTCCTCAGGTGTATCGGGTCCTTTAGGTTGACTCACTGCAGCAATAGAATGCTCTAAATCCTGCAGTTCTCTCCTAGCCTGGTCTCGTTGGTATTCCAACACCATTAATTCTGACCTACAAATAAAGGCAAAAGAATCACAGCATGTTCAACTGAACTCCAAAATATGGCTTCACAATTGCTTAACTTTTTAGAGATCATTCATTTTTTGTAACCATCACCAAACGCCAGACTAGTTTTGATTATTTTTTCGTGCAACTTTTTCTAGTGCAAATGTTTGAAATGACACAGTGCAAAACATTTTGAAAAAAAACTTTTGAAAAGTAGTTATTATCCAAACTTGAGAACATTGAAAAGTGTAAACTCAGGACGTGTCATTTACGTTTGGGCTAAATGGAAATAGGTCAAATCTTGTGGCCATTTGCAGCTGCTATGGGCATTTTGAAACAATTTAGCTACTTGTGACTGCTAAGGTCTCTTAAAGGGCAAGCTACTTTATTTGCTATGATGCTTTGGAAATTATGAGGGTGACAAGGAAGACTGGGGAGTGAGACCAAAACATTGAATGTCTCTTGTTGCGATGATATAGCTGTTCCAATCACCACCACCAAACGCTCTGGATTTGTCCCCCGTTGTTCATACCTCAATCCATCAGCTCTCTCCATGCTTTCTCTGGTAATCTCTTCAGCCTTTTGAATATCTCTCTTGTTGCGGTGGACAGCCTCTCTCAAATTTTGCAGATCACTCAATGCAACCTGGAAAGCATACAAACATGTAATTGTTGTAAATTAAGTTGAGGCTGCAAAAACCACTGTTCATTTTGGAATGTAGTGTTTGGGTACAGATCATGGTAATTATGTGCCCTTGAGCAAGACAATTAGTCATAATTGCTTTGGCATTTGGACTGGATGCAAAGCCTTAAGTCCTGTTGTGTAATTCACATTTAAAAAAAATTTTTTTTATTAAAGGACAATTGGGGTTGGACAAAGCAGATTGCCTGGCATTACCTTGTAAACCATTACAAGGTGCTATATATTGGGTTTGATAACTTAAAAACTTGGCATACATGTCATTAAGAATTTATAAGCAATTTGAGACAACCATAGATGAAGCGCAATACGAGAACTGAGTATTACTATTACTAATGTCAATTGAGAATGGTATTTTAGAATTGAATTATCTTTTAAAAAGCCAATGCTGCAACAGTCATTTTCTAATAAGTGTCTTGAAAATTAGACAACTGGAATAAGTTCTTCCCCCATACTTATCAACTTACGATTATGACATATTTTGAGCATAAATAGATTGAAGTGAATGCAGTCTTAGATAACAGCAATCAACAATAACAAATTACCTACTGTCACAGTGAACAGTGAAAACACTCTCACAGTGAACAGTGAAAACACTCTCACAGTGAACAGTGAAAACTTGAGGAATGGAGTGAATGCACTCATCCTAAAACAAAGATAAATTTCTTGCAGAAAATGGAAGAAAGTGAACTCTTCAAGAACAAAAGATGTAGCATTACTTTAACCAATGACCTTAGTTAATACTCACCTGCTTTTTGGTAGAAATTTCCTCAAAGCTTGACTCTAATTCACCCAGCTTTCTTTTCATCTTGGTCTCTGTTGCAAGCTGGATAACGGGTGACAATAAATAAATAAATAAATGTGTTTGTGGTAAAAAATTATGAACAAATAAATTATGCGTAATTCTCAAATTAAGTTACATATTGTCGCCCCCGTGCTATAAAGAAAAGTGAGTACAAAATTGGAGGGAAAAAAATCAATATTTTAAAAGAAATAGTATACTTAGAAAATGAATGTTTCTCTTTACCAAACAATTACTTTTGGGACCATTCCTAACCAATAAACTCCATTTACCAGGAGCTCCATAACAAGCAAAACCAATTTTCTGAAATCCATACAAACTGCACTGACGATCTGAAAGTCCTGAGCTTACGATATATGACAATTGTGAAGCTATGTGAAGTCCATGGGGAATGGAGACTTGAGGATTGATTAACTAGATGGTAAAACAACTCACCAGTTCCTTGATAGTAGCCATGTTGTTATTACCGGATGATCCCTCCTGTCCATCTTGAAACTCCACACTCCCTTTGCCCTGGTGTCTGCCAGGGTTTGCCTTCGGTGTTGATGTCTTGATGCTGTTCTCTCTGATTGCTCTCTTCTTCTTCTTCTTGGCTCCTGGTTTTGTTCTTGGGACATCATGTTGCGTGGCCACATCATCCTCATCCGCAGAGTAAAGTGGTTCATCCTTATCCCTGCTGCTAGAAATTGATGATTGTAAAGTTAGGGTGACACATTGGTCGTGTTAGAAGAAAAAAATACTGTAATTTCACTCTCTATGAAGCAATATAAGGTACAATGTTGGTAATAGTGGCAACTGCTGGTGCTTATACTCTCTTTGAATCAACAAAACGTAAGTATCCACTATTAGTTTTGGGTGAACTAAGAAAAATTGACTAGAATGGGTGTTGAGCCTTCAACCTCCAGTTTTAGGTGCAGGTGCTCTACCAACTAAGTTATCCACTAGCCTTATGTTGGCATCTCCCTAATTTGTCATATCTTTGTTCGGAGGTGTCAGTCAGAAGTCATGTGACCTTATACTACCGTATGGCCTGGAATCATGCCTAGGTTACGATACAGCCTGGGAAGTGGCAGTAGACAGATCACCTAAAGGAACTGAGACTTTTAAACATCGAGTTATAAACCACAAGTGTAAATTTACTTTGTGAGTTTTCTTTGTGGTTTATTACATGGTTACTCAAAATTATGAGCCCATCATCGTCAATGAAATGTTCATAGAACATATCATTACAAACTGAATTTACATTATGCTCCTAAATACCAATGTCCCACCGTCACTTTAAAAAAGCCTCACTAACATTGACATTTTACAAACTGTATCTCTGAAAATGCAGAGTTAAATTGTCTTTCATTTAAAGCACATTGGGAGTTATCTATGACAAATAAAACCCCAAAGAGAACAATGTTTAAACTTTAAACTATATGTACCTACATGCACATCATAATATTGCAGTCAGTTTATTTGTAAACAGGTAAAGAAGAGGAAAGAACATGTAACCTTTGAATAACTGGAATATGTCATTATTAGGTTATTGCTATAGTAAAAGCTCCAAAATAATTGAACAAATTTTTACATAGAATGAATATTGAATTTAAGCTTATGCAATCAAATCTTAAATTCAAACTTTAAAAACTATCAAGAGGGAAGCCCAAGCAACACTACCTTTAAGCAGGACTATTTTGAACAATACCTGATCTTATAACAAACCTTCCAAACTCTGCCGCCTGCTCCTCCTCCTCCTCTCCTGCCTCCACAAAGTCTCCTTCCTCAATTGCAAATGCATCTTCACATTTCTTTTCCATTATAGGGGGAGAGGTTTCAACAGCCGGTGATGCACGAGTTGCTAATGCGTCTTGCAGTTGGAACATAAGATGCCCAGCTTTGTTACATATCTCCTCAAACGTTGGTGACAGGCGTGATGAAGACACTGGGGATGGGCAATCCAAACTGACACTTGTCTGAGAGGGAATGTCATCAGAGATCTGGAATGACGACCTCTTAGATGAATCAGAGCGCGGAAGGAACTGAACCTCAGAGAGGAAAGTAGGAACCTGATGAGACTTACATGTTGAAGCATCATCACTTTCAATAAAGTCAACTTTCCCATTGGAAGATGTCGCTACATCCAGGTATTTCTCACACCGGACAAACTGTGAATGGGCAACGGTGCCCTGTATTGATCGTTTTATGCCATTAGGGGGCTGTAGCCTTATGAAAACATAACTAGATGTTTCGTCTGGTTTTTCATCCCTCGGAGTATGCGTATTTTGGTCGTCGTTAACAAGCACAGATATAATATTATTACTATTAAACTCCTGAGTGGCATTTTTATCATAGACTTGCAGAGTTCCTTCTTTATTCCTAGATACCGATGACACTGACTGTGAACTCGTCAGAACTGGATGGTCTTTTGTTCTGATGTCATTCAAAGGTACAGAGCTGTTGTCAACCACATATACATTGACATTTGACTCACATTCTGAACCAGTGTCACTGGATTTTTTGAGAGATGCAACATCCTCAGTAGGGTTATTCACAGAGTACAGGTGGTCTTCTGCAGACTCATAGGAATCTTCAGCCCCTACGTTTATAGCTATGCTACTACCGTTGGAGTCATCCGAGAGACTGGACACTAAATAGTTTTTGGACTCTCCATGCAATTTATTACGCTCAAGTCTCTGTCTTATCATCGGAGTGATCCCATTCCCTCCGGTTGAGTGCCAAACTGACTTTAACCGGTCCTCGGAACTGTTGTCAGAAATCAAATCAACAGAATCGTTAAGGGAGCCGAACGAAGGAACTGTGAGAAAATTTGATGACCGGCAGCCAGATGACGTTTGAAGTTGCCAGTTTTTTCTTTTCTTTGATTTGTCCGCTATAGCTGGTGAGCTTTTTGTTCTCCTGGTTTGAATTTCAACAGTGGAAGATCCATTTTGATCTATGGAGTGGGTTTTTATATGCCCTTTCATGTTTTGAGTTACAGTTTCTTCTGTTGGTGTTTTAGTTTCCCTGGAAACATTTTGATGAGATGGGGATTTATTTGAAATTAATCTGCCATCTATTTGGGCCGTTTTATATGGTAGGACATTGGACAAGTTTGTTTCATTTTTCTCAGTGCCACTGGTGTCAACAATGCTTTCATCTATAGAATTCACTTCCTCATAACCCTCATCTTCTTGTAGAGGACTATACTTTGTCTTTTCTCTAGAAAGCACCTTCTTTCTTCTATCCCGAGGATCAAAATCTGTTAATATTTTCCTGGAATGTGTTGGCATCTCCTTGTTTGATTCCTCCAGACTGGCTGTTCTCTGCTGTTGAACTTTGACATCTTCTTCAGCTTCTTGATCCTGAATACTAACAAGACTGCGCTGTCGCACAAGGCATTCCAACTTGGAGGCAACCTGTTGCAGGGTTTGCTTCACTGTTAAGGGTCGATGAAACACATCCGATCCAAAAGATCCAAACCCCTCAGTAGAGGCAATGCTACGCTCTGTGACGACCCGCCCAAAGCCAGCCAAGAGAGGCTCCATCCCATCGCTGTAAAGAGTGTTTCTTTCACTGAGTGTCCGCAGCTTCTTCTTCTTCTGGTAATTCATGTTGGCTTCTAAAGAGGTACTTCTGATAATGGCTGGTTGGTCAAATCCAAGGTTCCACTCCTCAAGTTGGTTCATCACTGCAGGGAGAGGATCTGGGAGTTCATCTCTATCACCAGGAACGAATGCAAGAAAGTTCTCCCTAACTACATCAGATTTGTCAGCTTCAAATCCTACACTAGGAATATTTTGAAGTTTGGTTGTTGCAGCAGAGTCAATGCAATTATTAATGTCTTCCAACACAATAGGACAATCTGGATAAATCTTACTATTCTCTGTCAGATGTACCCCTTTATCTTCACTGATGTTTTTGTCTTCATTGGCAATTTGCAAATAATTTCCCGAGGCATTACAATCAGAGTCTGAAGCCTTAACGTGTCTTTCATTTTGTGATGAGATTTGGATTTCGGCAGCATCTTTTCCTGCGTTAGGGTTGCTATGGTGATTGCCTTGGGAATGCCTTGTGTAATCATCTTGCCTGTCATCCTTACTTTCACTCTTATTGGAATTTGTGACCCGAGGTGACTTCTCCGTACACTGGGGCATAACTTCAAGGTTTTGTTGTTTGTACTGGGTGACATCATCAATACAATTACCATGAATTATTGTCAAGGCTTCAGACACAACTTTTTCTTGATCTTTCTCTAAAGTATCATGTTCACTGGCTCCTGTATTTTCAAATTGGAGTGCAATATTATCATTAACAGCAATTGCAGGCTCATCGGTCAAATGTTCAGTATCTTTCATTGCATTTTCCTGCATGTTTTTCTTACCATCTCCTACTGGATCCTGGGTCTCCAAGTCTTGGGTTTTTTCCTTAATTTCCGAGCCTGATGATACAGAAAACGTGGAAAACATCATTGGAGTTTCAGAGAAGGTGACTTTGGAGAAACTTTCTCCTTCAGAATACTGCTCCCCGTCTTCGTCCTCTTCGATCGTTGCATCAAAATCGAAATCCGAATGGTGAGAAGTGTAGAAGTCTTTTGTTTCCTTAAAAGGGTTCCTAGATTTGTCATTTGTGTGCGATGGTATCTGAATGGTTTGCAGGTTCTCCTTAGTGTTTGAATCATGCTGTGACTCATCAAAGAGGTGTTGGCAGGCAACGTCTGGTTTTTCCCCACCTGCCTTGATGATTGGGGAAAGTAGGTTCTGGGGTTCTGTTTCCGCTACATGACTTAGGGGCTCATGGCATGGCTCTTCCTTCTCGGCTATTATTGAGAGTCCTCCATCTGATATTTCCTGGCTTTTGTTTTCCTGTGATGTCCCCTTGGTGAAACCATCAGCTGTTGTCATCACAGACTCAAGTGAGTCAGATCTTTCAGCATTCTTACTTGGGCTGTCTTCTGCACCATCCGGCATGACAAATACTTGTAGAGAACAGTCTGGGACTGTGTCCAACATTCCATCAGGATGTTCACTTATTGACTCCAGGAAGAAGAGAGGTGACAAAAGGGGAGAATGCAGATTAGGACTGGTTTGACAAGAGACAGTCGCCCCAATGCTGGGGTTTCCCTGAGAGGCATCATCTCCCTCGACTGTAGTTTGGCTGAAGTCATGTTCAACTGTTACATCTGATGAGACAGGTGCAGCAGGATTGGAAGATTCTGGGTTTGGTTTGACTGATCTCATTGGAAGGTCACTTCTGTTGGGATTCTGTTTGTTGTGATGTGTATGGAAGGGCTTAATCGAGAAAGACAACGGTGCTGGTTTGCTACTGCTCTTTGTTTGTTTTGGGGAAATGATAGCCAACAATCTGTCAACAGCACTATCACTATCACTGGATTTGGTTCTCCTTAGTGGGCCAGAGTTGACTGTGGTTTTCATTCTTGCATCCATAGATTTTGCAGCTTCATCTTCACTATTCCGGGGTGACATTTGTGGACTTCCATTTCGAGAAGGCCCATTTTCAAATCCAGAGTCCTTGGAATCGATAATTGCTTTTACAACAAGGTATTGTTCCATGGTGACTTTGGGGGTCTTGTCAGTGTCCACATCAGCAATGGCCTCATCTACATCCACGTCGGTCGTACCTTGCCTCGACATTGCTTCTCGTGACTCAATACTTGGTTGTTCCATGACAATCTTTAACTTGCAGGGAAAAACTGCCTTATCCATTTCAAGACTGTGAGGCTTAAGAAGCTGCATCCCTGCTGGAGCTTCCTTGTTTATATTTAACTGTTTGGCCTTTACCATCCCAGGTTTAGAGCTCTCATCCTCCTCTAACAGAGGCTCCAGGGAGGATGGTAATGACGTCTGCTTCTTCATGTACTTCCTACGTCTGTCCCTGGCACTTGATTTATGATTCTTGTGCAAGGGGCTATATTTCTGTCCTCCTGGGGAGCGTCTTGATGCAGGAGGCAAATCAGGAGTATGCTGCGGAGCTAGGACATGCTGGCTCGGCTGGCTCTGCTTCCCTATCTCAGAGAGGGTCTGCCCAAAAGACGAAACCGTGGCAGCTTTTTTCAGTGAGCGTCTCAGACCAATTAGCTTAGATCTGTCTGCTCCCTGCTGTCTGCTTAGGACAGCATCTTCAGGTTGGGAAGAATTTAAAAGTTCTGATGGATGAGCTGCTAATGGATGTGACTGATGAGTGCGAGGTCCAGCTGTCAAGTTTTTACTAGGCACAAATGATGTTTTTTCAGTGGGTGGAGTGGAGTTCCCTGGCTTTGGTGGCAAGTGTTGAAGTAAATAATTCCCACTTGAATTACCAAGAAGCCGCCGAACCTCCTCAACTCGCTGCTTCAGTACCTGTTCTTTCCAGGACCTTAGGAAGCGATCTGGTATTCCCATATTTGACCCTGCGAATCCAAGGTCAATCAAAACATTTTCGGCAAGCGTCCACTCTCCTTCAGATTGTGGGTGGTCCTCACCCGCAGAAGAGCTAATACTCCCATCGATGCTGGCTCCTCTCGATATTGAGTTCACTGGAGATGAGTTTCCAACTCGCAAGGCAAGCTCCAAGTCTGTCTCATTAGGAAGCCGCACACGGGAACCACTTCTTCCTGGAATTACATCTCCACATTGCATATTAAGGGCAGTCAGCAGCCTTTCCTTTGTCACATCATGAGGTTTATTGCTGCCTTCAGGCGCCTCATGGCTTCTTACTTGTGGATCCTCTGGGAGTCCGACATTCGATCGTCGACGTGCCGTCTCTGCCCTAGTCTGATCTACCCACTTGGCCACACTTGCATTCATCTCTTCTTCATCCTCATCTATTAAACTTCTGCGAGATTTTTCTGGTAGATGCCCACTCCTGGTCTTATTTGGCAGATGAACAGGCCGTCTGCCATCTACAGAAACAGAATTGGTTGAATCTGACTCTAAGGACGATCCCTGATCTTCTATAGAGTAGGAGCTATCCTCTTGATCTATATGGGCGCCAGAAGTGAAAGGACTTTCACTATCAATTTGTTGAAGCGCTTGGTCGAGACTACTGGAGGAGCTTCCGAAGCTCTGCAAGCGACTTGGACCACAGCTGTTGTCCAGAGACTGTAGAGAAGAACACTGGTGACTGTGAAGGCTTTCTACCTCTTCATAGGTGGAAAAGGAGTCCTGGTGTTGGGCATTCCAGGCAGCCGCTCGCTGGCGACCTACTGAAGGATCTTGCCATGATGGATGATTAGCTTGACCAGGTCTGAATCGAAAGAGAGAAAAAGAAAAAGAGAGAAACTAATGAGCTATTGTGGAATGCAACCTATTTCCATTATTACACAATGAAAACAGTACAATAGTTCTTTGAAAGATTTTGTCAATAAGACGTCTTATAAAATAAATTATATCATGAATTCCACCTGTGTCTTTAAAATGAAAGTCAAGCACTTTAAAGTAGGTAGTTACTTACACCTGGATGAATGAACAACAATTATTTAATGAAAGGGAGCACATGATAATAACAATAATAATCTCAATGATAAAAGACACTTATAGAGAGCCATGTCTGTCAGGTTTGACACTCTTGGAGCAATTGTGGGTGAGACATGCGTTGTTGCAAAGTTGGCGTACACATGTACAAGTATTTAACACAATAGACCCCTCGCACATGACGTCACAAGCTCAAATAGCAAATAGTGCCCTCACCGAGGTTAAAAGAAGACCTGTTATTGGCTGAGAGTTTTGTGTGGTGCTTACATACTTGCACATTCCCATTGGTTGACCTCAGTGATCCCAGTCTATGCAAAAGGTCTACTCAAGACTCATCTTTTCTCTGCTCGCATGTAATCTGGGTTTCTCCAGTCTGCCCCCCCCCCCATCTAATCACTCATATGTGAAATATGAAATAGCAAAGTAGACAAATAAGTTGCTTTTGAGGATCCCTTGGTTTTGATTACAAGAAAGATATTAAATAAATATACAAACCTATGTTTGGTTATGAAGATTTTAATGGGAAAAATTAGATTAAGTGACCCTTATACACATGTGGGTATTCATCAAGGGGTCAACAAACTTTAGATTACTATCATGTCTTGGTTCCCCTTCCATTAACAATTTTTCAGCACAACTTGAAGCTATTGGGCAAACGACAACAATTATCTATTCCAACAGACAAAGCACAGAGGCCAAGATGGAGAATTAAATCTACACTCAGTGTGCTTTGGAGTGTGCTTGAGAAGTTTAAAAGCCTTCAAGGCAAAACAATAAACGGAAAGGTTAGATCCCAGTTGTACTTTTTTGTGTGCATCCGAGCTCCTCAATGAGCACTCTCTGCAGTCTTCTTAAATGGCTACCTCAGCGTGTCAACATTGTTGGGACAGCAGCTTGATTGCTGTGCAAACAAAAGCCATGCCATATCAATGACCTCTCTAGTCTCATGTTGATTGTTTCTTTCATCTTTGATTACGTACATAGCTGGCACAATGTCCATTAAATATTAGTGTGCATGAGAGTTGATGGAAATCTCTTGCATTGGTGGGCACTTTGATTCTTACAGAAAACCCAGGAGACACACGTTTTAGAAGAAAAAAAATAATTGCTGAAGTGCATATTTCATCCAACCCTGTTTTAGGGCAAGAATGACGACTCTATCTGTTACTTTTACAAAATGAAGCTTTTAAACTGAACATTCTAGCAACTCTAGGTTGCTGACCTTTATGATCTCTTTGTTAAATAAACGACAATACAAAGTAAAGGGTGAAAAATAATAGCTTTATGAAGTGCCAGCACAGCATTTGCAACAATTGGGCCGCATCCGAATTAACAGCTTCGGCTACGGCTATACCTCTGTTATTAAGAGTGTTGCTACGGAAATCCTACACTTCAATGCATGAGGATGCAGCAATCCAGCTATAGCCGTAGCTGTAGCCGCCTGTCTCTACTTTTTATAAAGCAATCACAAACAAGCAATCCTGAAACTTGTGCAAAAAAGACATTAACAAGTGCCTTCTAGTTTACAAAATCATCAAGATGTACTTGACATTTCATTTCAAACAAATTACCGCTGAAAACTTTCTCCTCTTTCCGGCGGGGATGCATAATTCAAAATGCACTTAATCCATTTGTAATAGATCTCATGGGATGAGCCTTGATGCACAAAATGCATCTTAAATAACAGCATCTCAAATAAATGCAAATTGTGCTGTCTTCCTCCGCGTTATTTCTCTTAAGGGTACCATTAGAAATGCCATGAACCATCAACAACCAGCAGAGTTATTCATGACAGACTAGCCATTGAAAGATCCCTGTTTATTCCAGTTTCAAAGATTTACTTGTGTTTATATCCAATTTCAGCATTTGCAGTCTATACCAATTACTTGCACAGCTGATCAAAAAATAACGCAGCTTTTGGTCCAACTTTTAGATACAATGTAATGATTTATTATAAGGGTTTTATTTTCTCGAAATAGCGGGCGAGAACACTGATAGTCGGTGGGTGACTGAGTCAGCAAACTGGCTTCCACACACCCCACAAATGCCAGTCGGCAATTTGGCCTGAATGCACCCTACCAAAGAAATTGCCCTTCCTACGCTCACCTTTCTCCTAACCTAAGTCTTACCGTATGAGTGCAGCTATCTGCTGAGCATGCATGTAAGCGTATTTCCAATTGCGACATAAAACTGAAAACCTTCCTCCAAGATTGTCTATAAACAGACACCCACATATTGAGTAGATTAACAGGATTGTGACAGCTGCACTGAACCAGGTAAAAAGTAAAGCGGAAAATTTCAACCTCCTTATCAACTTATAGACTATACACGGATGGCTTGATTATGATAATCATGGAGTGCATGAGAGCCATGTGCAGACACAAATAAAGAAACAGCCTGGGGGCATCTATCTATTGAGATACATCACAGCGGACGACTGTCTAATTGCTTTGATTATATCGGAGGTGTTGAACATGGGACACTAATGTGGTTTCTTATGCTTCATGAACAACACCGTGCGTAGGAAGCTTCAGTTGCCA
>CM021532.1:11717287-11738147 GCA_010994315.2 Pisaster ochraceus
AAAAAGTACATGAATATTAAAAGGCTTAAACAGGACAAGTGTTGTCAAAAACAAATTGGATGCGTGGTTTAATCAGACATTTATGCCAAGCCAGAAATACCCAGGGTGTCATATTCAACATCTTATCTGATGAGCTGGTGACAGCTAATTGTGTATCGGCAAATCCAAGCTACATGTATATCTTATGTTTCTAATGTTCTCTCGTAAAAGCAGGCCAGTGGCTGTAAATGGAATTAGGAACTCTGACCCAGTCACTGCACTAGCGCGCACTGGCCATCACATCAAAATTAAATAATGATAGCGCCCTCGGTGATGTGACAGCCAGAGCGCACACAAGTGCAGTGACTAGATTAAGCCCATTTCATACTTTGTGTGAAAACCGCACGGGACGCAAAACAATCAGGTACGCGCCATTTTCTCTCAAACTAAGGAAGCTTTCCAATTGTGACGCAAAGAAAATTTGCTTTGCTTTAGCGATTGGCGTGCAGTATAAACAGGGCCTTTGAATTCACAATTTCATGTAGAACAACAGGACTGTAATGATCATGATGACACTCCCCCTTTTAAGGGTTTTTGCAAACACCTTTCAGGCTGTGGATTCAGCTATACACATACTGCTGCAAGTCCTTTTGAAGTCTTGTTTCGAATGCACCGAACAATTGCTTCCTAGTTGGTGACATGATGAGCACTCAACTTCAGCCGTGTGTTTTTTATTTTTGAATTTCAACTGCAGGGTGAAATAGTTTGTTTGTATTCATTGTATTTCGTTCAAGGTTTTACATTTTGCTTCTATTGTAAGGCGCATTGACAGAGAATCGATGATGATAATGTGCTTTATAATTGGTAATTACAGAGTTGAGATTCATTTCAGACAAATAGGTCTGAAACTAGGATCCAAGTATAATGTGGTATGATTGAAATCTTGGCGTTTCTGCCCCTTGAAACATAAATTCCAAGCTTTTGGCAAAAATTATCCTCTGCAGAACTTCCCTGACAAAACAAAACAAACTTTTTTCACAAATGACCACCATTTGAAGAAATGTTCACAAGTCGGTTATATGGTGTGTTAATTGAAAACTAAATAATGGGAATTAATTTACTCTTCCTAAAAAGCCCTAACCCCCCCCCCAAAAAAAAAAAACTTACAACAACAACAAACAAGCAAATGTAATTTTCCTTCTTGTGTGTGCATATTGTCCGTCACATTGACTTGCTAAGCTGCAAGTGAAGTTTCAACTTGATTATCTCTAACTAAGAGAGTTTGATTTGAAATTAAATTTTTTTTTTTGATCCATCACCACTTGAACTTTATAGTGTTAGGTCGTGTCCGAAATGGCGACTTCGGCTACAGCTACGGCTAGATCGTGCGCATCTGCCTATTCTTCAACACTGACAGACGCGCTGATCTAGCTGTAGCTGGTAGCCGAAGTCGCCGTTTCGGACACGGCCATAGTCTCAAAATGAACAAGGCTCAATTTCGCAAAGAGCTTTAAGATTCATCTTATGATGAGTTGTCAATATTACCATAGTGTTGGTACTCTGACATCACACTTTGCTTAGCAATTAAGATTGATACACAGTTCAGATCTGCCTTAGCTCTCAGTGAAATCAGCCCCAGGACAAAAATGTAAACAAATCTTTTCGTGGCAATTGAACAAAACACAATAAAAGCAACAAAATAGACTTACTGATAAAAAGGAGTACGATTCATCATCAATGAAACAAGTTATGACTCCCTCTCAAACAAAAAGCTCTCAAATGAAAAGCACGCTCAGCACACAAGCAGCCGTCCTAAAGCTAAGCCATGGTTATCACAACATCAAACTTTGCCTGTTTGATAGCGGCCAAAACAGTCCATTACATTCACGTGTGCAAGATCTCCCGTGTGGTGGTGATGGTTCATCGATAAAATATACGCCAGTCCAGGCGTAAGATTGACAGCAACGGAAGTCCCTCGTGGATAGAGGTATCAAAATGGAAATATTGGATTAGACTGTAACACATTATACATTGATATCGGATGTCAAGTTAGATAACCTCCATCCGAGCAACACGGCAAATGTCAGCGTAATTCAACCGGACGCTACTGTCTCTCCGAATCAAGGTGATAAACAAATAAATGTCAGATGCTTTAAACTAAGCAACTCTGACATTCGAATACAGCTGATGTTTTTTTAGCATAAATCAATGGCACTGTACAGAATTGTAAACTTAATTCCGTCTACGTTTTTACTACCTGAAGACTTCCATGGAAACTATCACAATCAAGCTGGATGATAACATCCAATGGAATGTCTGACCATTTTCACGGTGCAGTCTTCTTTCTTAATCTCTTCATGCCAACATGACCAAACAGAGGTCAAACGGGAAAATAATTTGCTCAATCGAAATTTGCCCCCCAAAAAGTGACAAAGTGAATATCTGCTTGAAAAGTGACCAGGGCAAGCACCAAATTTCTGCGCTAGCTGTTTCAATGCAGAATGCGCACAAGCAAACATTCTTTGCTAATCTGTGAAATAGGCTTCCATAAGCACGGAATCCCCGGCTTCCATAAGCACTGATTCTTTGCTTACGGTAAGCAGAACCATGACATTAGGTCCTGATTTACTGAGTTTCTCAAATACAGTATACCTTAACATGAAGGATTGCACTCCTTTGAAAAAAAAATCTATAATTTTACCGTGCGTTAATAATGGCTGAAATGGATCATTCTGTCCAAACAACATAGGGCTATGATGATGACATTTTCAATTAACAGGAAAAAGAAATTCATTAGGCAGCAGCGTTTACATGGTACCTGGAGGGCTCTTTATCTTGAACAACGTAAATTTAACAAATAAATTACAGGAATTGCAGAACCGACAGAATCATGGCATTCAATGCCCGCTGGCTGGTCCTGTCAACAGCTCTGGGAAAGCAGAAAGTGGACACAAAAGAAAACTAATGTAATTGTCCAGCGCTTTGTATTTGCTTACAATGGATGTGAAACCCGCAGGGGGGAAATCGTTGTTGGAAAACTCTTTGTATGGTGTAATATTACAGCGATGCCACCGAGACAGAGAAAAGATTGCTGAACCATTCCTCTCTCTAAGTGTCTATGCGCATAAGAAGCCTATTATGACTACAACATTATCAATTGAATTAAAGTAGACGTGTATGTACTTGAGCGTACCAAACATTTTCATGGGGGATGCAGTAATCATCCTGCCAATAACAAGGTAATGAGAGGTCAGCCTTGCTATTGTCCTCTCAATGACCGCCTCACTTTAAAGTGAACACCTCAATCGTGTGTCGTGAAGGAGAAAAACGGTTAACAGAAAAATGTTCTTTTTGAGTCATGACAGAGGTTTGTCCTTTGTAAGATTTTTGTAGATTTAAATCAATATACTACTTTTAAAAATCTTGACAAAACAGAAATACCCTATAAATTCAACATACCTTAAAAATGCTACTCAAAAATTCCAATCTTCAAAAGTCAACCCAACAAAAGAGTTACCTCCCACAAATATGTCTTGAAAATACTATTCAAAACCTCAACAATGGTTTGAGTTACCCTCAACTTTTTCAATTCCTGCAAATATTGTTAATGTGTTTTTTTTCCCCAAACAAAATATTTGTAATGACAATAAAAAGAAGAACCTTGGACAGGCGTGTCATAAAAAGAAGTCATTGTTTTGAGTCTAAACATACAGTCCTTGCCCTAAAAAGGGAATATGACTCCACTGATCATCTGACAAAGCAGAGTTGACTGATGCATTTATGCATCAGTGAGGACCAACAAAAAGACAATTTAGTAAGCATCATGTACAGTACGATTTATATTTAAGCCATCTAAAAACATGGCTTCAGATAGCAATGAATGCACTTTGCTCTAATGTTGGCTCAGAACTAACTCTATAAATGCATTAGGTGCTGATGCTGGCTGTAGTCAAAACGAATAATGCATTATTTATGACGGCGTTACTTCAAAAACTCGGCAAAACAGAAAATTATTACGATAGTCTTTATTAGGTTTCTTGGAAAATTTCGGAAATGGAAACGGTGTTAATTTCAAGTTAGACTATCCCTTCAGGGTATTCAGTCTATAGAAAATGAACAGGGTCTAATTTCACAGCTCTGTTTTAAACCTTGGTGCAAGACGATCTTGTGCTGTTCTTTTAGTAAAACCAAGCACGCTCAACACAACATATGCGTCGCGACAATACCACCGATAGAGGGCGTTCTTTGGAAGCCATGATTCCGTCAGTGTGGTGGGCCTTGGGTGATGGAATAAGTCAGCACCTGCCTGGTTCTTGTATGCATGATAGTGTGTAGATAGGAGAATCCCGATAATCAAGTGAAAATGAACAACATAGTGCACAAAGATTACTTTATACCACACAATTTGGTGCTTAAGGGGGAGCCCTTTCAAATGCATAATTCTGTAAGTGCAGAATTCTGCAGTGTAAGCAATGCCACACATTTGGGCCCAGATTGTTATAAATGCTCTGATTACAAAAGAAAAAAAAGAAAGAAAAAAGAGACACCATCCTTTTTTTTAAAGAGAAAGACTCTGCTAGGGACGAAACATCTGACCTTTAACTGTTTTTTGTACCATCTTTTTCCAAAATGTTCTGAAAACTTCAGGATTGAATGCATGTATAATGCACACGCTCCCTTCCACAAAACAATGATGCACCACTTCTTTATATGTGTCTGGAGAAATATAAGATAAGAGAACATAAAATGAACTTTTCCACATACCAATTTTTATAGTATACCATCCCTTTAAAGAAGTGATTTCCAACTGTGAGCGGAGAGTGGATGACGATGACAGAGTCTAGTTATTTGCAAAACACGGTGTCATGGCTTAAATTGGACCACTGCCTGAGCTTCTGTTGAATGCTAACAGTATCAATTCCACATCCATTTGTGGACAAATATATGTAGACCAGGTTTGAACCAGAATTTGAAAATAGGGTGGCAAATTTGTTGTAAATTGAAAACTGCATACAAACAGCTCTCTTAGTTTAGACTGAAATACTTCTCAGAATGATCAAGTATCATGTACTTTTTCACAATGAAATAAAAGTGTTTATTTTATAAAAACTTCAAATTCTAAAGTACTGTTTATTTTTATGAGAATAGTAAAATTCAAAGCAGCAGTCAAACTGACAGAAATTCTGAATGCACTTTGACTATTAATATCCCATCACAGGGTTAACAAAACAAGCCAGTATTAATAAAAACACACCCCCATTAGAGACAGTTTCTGTAAGTGCTGTGACGTTTGCTCTTCATGAAACTGTCAAGCAATTCCTAAGATGGATTTTCTTAAAGATGGCGATTCAAAGGTTATTTTGACAATCATTTTTGAGCAAAACCAGTAAGTGCAAGCGGTTAAATTGATGCAGACATAGTGCCTAGGACAACAAGTTCTGTGACTAAGAATGATTTTCTACTGAGGTACATGCACATGTATCAAGGCTATTTATTCTGTAGCGAACACTACTGTTTTTTCTTCTCACGCAAGAACGTACTTGAAATGTGCTGCGATGCATTTAAAAAAATGAAGTATACTTAAAAAAATAAAAAATAAACCTGCCATTTAAAACATGCTGCTGCTGCACATGTTATGTACATGTACACCTTTAAGTTTGATTTTTACACACAATAGGCTTGCATATTCCAATGCTGTCATTCGAGTATGCATTAGTCGGTTATCATAACTCAGTAATTGAATTGAATTGACTGAATTAATTTTACGTTTCTAAAGGCTGTAAGGTCTTTATACAAAATAGTCACAACAAGATAAAAAAATGCACACAAAGTCAGCACATTCTAATCATAATTACAATAACACGTTCACACATGATATGGAAAACACCAGTAATTGCACATCAAACAAATTAATATATCAAATTGTTAAGAAAATCTAATGAATCTGTTTAATGCATGTCATAAGCACACACAAGGAAACCTTATGGAGATGCTCCAAACGGCTTTGCACAACCAAATCTATAACCCTAACCCTAACGTCCTGCTTGAACTATAGAATTTATATTTTGCACCTCACCGAATTGATTTCTGCGATAGTTCTGCCTAGAAATAGGATTAAAGGAGACAGTTACAGCATTGGGTCTTCCGTACTTCATTGCCTACCTGCTGTTTAGGTGGGTCGCCACAACTGAATCCACAGGGAGCCCTTTGTTATAAGACAGTGTCAAAACTGCATTAACAATCAATGAGTAAATGGAGAAAGGTTTAATAAACTGCAAGATGGCAGGTAAGGAAAGAAGGGATTTTTTTAAATTTTTTATTTGTATCCAGAAAACACGACTAAAATTGAACCCCCCCCAAAAAAAAAAATATATATATATATATATGTATTAAAAAAATTAAAAATATGGGAAATCTTACGACAGATGAGATGAAGAAAAATAATTCGGAAACAAATCATAACCATAACCCTAACCAAACCTCACCCTGTACTGTAGTAAAAGCATTCTTCACAAAAGGTACTCAAGACATTGAAAAAGGCACGGCAAGTAACATTGCTACAGGCCTGGTTTGTGTGTCTATATCAGACTGTTGTGAATAATCAATTATTTTTCTTTTCACAATTTCAACAACACTTGTTTTCTTTTCACAAATCTCATGTCACATACATAATCATGATGTAGATAAAATCAGAGTACGCCAGGGAGATTGAGCAGTGCGAACAGGACAAGTTAGTGAAATGGAGGCAAGCCCCCAGTAAGCGTAAACTTGAGCTGGGGATGCCATACAAGACAAGGCAAGGCAGAAAAGAAGAAAACAAATCCTGAAATCCCACAAACATGTGAACCACCAAATATGATTTTCTTCTCAAAACACAAAGATGCTGATTATCAGTATTGTGTTTAAAAAACGTAAGTAAAAAACACAAAAATTCTGTCCATCTTTTGCATTAATTTTTAGGGAAATGAAAAAACTACAGCTTTTACTTTCAAACAAGAAAAGACAAAAAGGAGCGTCTAATGGTTACTACCCAATATTGACCATGAAAACCCAGCATTTTATCCCTCCATCTTAGGTCACAATTCCCAAGAGGAATCTTTCCTTTTATGATCCATTAAAGCTGCTATTATGCACTTGACCATCTGCAAACGAGACCTCCAAACCATTATTAATATTGATTACTTTTCCTTGCAGAGCAGTTTTCTTTTCTTTTTTTTCTCTCTTCTTCTTCTTTAATGATATGCATTCCAAATATAGACAAAATTATCTAAGAGCAATTGACCTACATGCAGATAGAAAACTTGTAAACACTGTTGTTGTACTGGCTTCGTAAAACAATACAATTTTGTCAAGGACTAAAGGCAGCATTAAAGATATACTATAGTGGTACAAATTTTTACTTTTTATTGTTATGTTTTTGTGCAGTGCGTTGGTGCAGTGCGTTGGTTGGGGTGTGGTGTAACTGAGTACACATCTTTATCCATGGAGATGATGATTATTGAAAACTTGAGAATTTATTTACTCCCTATAGGACTGTAGTTTGAAGTAGGTTCATCTACATATTGCCTCATGTATTGTGCATCAAGAATTGTAAGTTGGATCCCAGCAGCTGGAATCGACATCCTACCACAATCCCACTTCCATCTCGCTTTGCCGGTGGGGTAGACCTATCCCGCCGGGATCCCAATGATATCCCGCTTTTATCCAAGTCACATTCTCTATGGGGAAGGTATACAAAAACCAACTCTTTAAACACATGTACTTGCATGATTTGATAACTTATTAATGAGTTGTTCTGAAACTAGTCATTTCCATCCATTTAATGTAAGCTTTCCCCATCCAGCAAATCATTTCAGTTCCTAAAAGAAATGATCATATCCCACGTTAAGCACCTCATACAACATTAAATTTTCCTATACTTCCCTGTACAGTAGCTTTTTTACCTTCACACGCTTTTAGCCTAAGGCAAATATAGCCTATTCCCCTAAAGCCTAAGGCAAATATACGCCCCTAAATCTGCATATTTTCTGGAAAATGTGCACTTAAAATAATGTAGACAAAACTGTGTCTACACACCGCTGTTGATATTTGCCTCAATGATGAAAACATAATTAAATGTATGTATACATGTATATATACATGTACATGTATGCATCACGCACAATGCTGCTTTAGACAAACTGTCCTGCAATAGTAATCATCCCAGTGAGGCTGGAGTTTCGTCTCGCCATCTCGTCTCATGTCAGGAACTAATATCCTGTTGCATTTCATTATGTTTCAGCAGGCCGATCAAAACAACAACAATGTTTGAATGTGGCATGGAAAAGTATTTTTATCGATATAAAGTAAGTGCACCCACAAACACCGCCCTCCAATTCATCGCAGCAAATGGTTACACACGCAATATCGTCTACCCACAAGTTCTCCAATGACACCCCACTCCACAACAAAGTGATTCCACTCACAGTCTACAGTATCTCAACCAAATTACTGTACCAATCAACCCCTCCTTCAGTCACCACACTGGCCACTGAAACACCTCCACTCTACCTGACTCTTCATACCCACCCTCCTCAATTCACCAAACACAAGTCGCTCCAAACCCAATCTTTAGATCGGGTAACTTTGCTCGTCATCAATATGGGGAAATCAGGCATGAGTGAAGAGGGTGGGGGAAGATAGAGCAGTTAAAGGAGACTGAGGGGTGTATAAAGGCACAAACTCGAACATACCAACGCCGATTTCATGAACGACAAATGTCTTAAAAGTCACGCAATTTGGCAAATCGATTTTCGTATACAATCAAATCAGGGCATGTTTATACCAGCTGCTTGTGACCTATTTTAGCTTAATTGGACTTAAGGCAAGTACTGCAGATAATTCTGGCCCCCAATGGGCATTTTATTGCAAGCTGCTTTCAACCCCCATGGTCTCTGAAGGGCTAAAGGCTGTTAACGCATAAAGACACCTTCAGTGTTCATTCTTGTCAAGGCTGTTGTAATTTAGGTGCCTTGAAGCTCAAGCGCGAAGTGCAGTAAATAGGAACGTGACATTGCATTAAAGTGGGTATGGTGGGGGGCCTGGAACAAATAACGGAAGAGGAATATAAAGATACCGCTGTAGCAATATGAGTGAACAACATACCATTAGTAAAATCTGATGGGGAAAAAAAAATCCCAAAACAACAACAACAATAACAAATTGGTAATTATAAGTAAATTAAGTTTGTTAACTCTTTTATCTAAACGCTTACATGTAAGTCCAAGTACTAACTCTTTTATCTGAACGCTTACATGTAAGTCCAAGTACCAATCCTCCTGGGAAATACATGTAGTCTGCCATTTGTGCTGGGTGTAATGAATAAAATAATTGATCATTAAACTGAATAGTGTCAACCTATTAACAACGATTACGCAACATTTCTAATAGGCTGTTTTAAGCTGGGGCAATGGAATGAATACCCTCTTCAGATAACCCATGACCTTTTTGAAACGATACATCTTGAAAGCTTTAGGATTGGGAAGAATGATTGGTGCCAAAATCCATTGATGTACCATCTTCAACATGTCTCTTAAAGATAGGGTGGTCGTTTGGTATTTTGTCAACATTAGGCTGGTTTATTGGCAAAATTGTCAAGAAAGATACATGAAAGTTGAATACAGTACCTACTTATAAAAAATATAACAAATAAACAGTATGTTTATCAAGAAAGTCAAATCCATCCACAGTTAGAGAGGTGACAGCGGGTATCAACCACATCTCTGGCCGTGTTGAGTGCAGCATTCGAACGAACAACACTGAAATTTCCAAAAAAGGGCACATTGGACAAAATAATTTTGCAGGATACCGCTAATATATAACAAGTAGACTTTCATGAACAGTTTCTTTTTGGGGTCATTACAAAAGTATGACCCTACCTTTAACATTAAGGAAAGAAATAAAATATTTAAAATAATATCATCCTCAGGTTTTGGAGTACCCTCCGTTTAAATGATTAAAACTGCCTTTTTACAGACATTTGCAACTTAGTAAATACAGAAGAAGAAACAAAAAAAAGGAAATGGCACAGCATGCAAAACTTTTAGTGTTTTTCAGATTTCTATGGCAACACTTTATTTCAAAATAAAGAGGAAATCAGCTGATCAGCTGAAGAGTTGCACACCTGGGCCCAATTTCATAGAGCTGCTAAGCACAAAAATTTGCCTAGCATGAAATTTCTTCCTTGATAAAAACAGGATTACCAACCAAATATCCACGTGATTTTCAGGATCAGCAAACAACAGCTGACTACCAGTAACAAGCAATATGCAACACATGGATATTTGGTTGGTAATCTTGTTTTTATCAAGGAAGAAATTTCATGCTAAGCAAATTTTTGTGCTTAGCAGCTCTATGAAATTGGGCCCTGCTTATAGCACTTCTTCCTTCAGGTGGAAATGCGCAGCTTGGTTTACTATTATACAGAACCTGGATGTGGTATGCCTGCACTGTTGGGGTTAATCTGTCCTTGGCCGTCATGTATTGATCCGCAGTATATTTGTACATTAAAGGTTTTTTTTATATTAATACCCAAAGATATAGATCAGCTTCCCCATACACGGCCATGTCACACAGGGCACTGTTTTCAGGCAACCTGGTGGAAACCACTAGCACTGAATGCAAAAGGAAGGCTTCTGCAGCACAAAGGAAAAATTATTCTAGCTGTAAATTACTATCCCCAAGAAAATGATGAGAAAACAAAAATGTGAATGAATTTTCTAATTGGATATTACCTGGAGCCGGTTGTCTGTAAATTGCCTCGTGTGACATGGCCTTTACGCATCTAGATAACTGGCCTCGTTGCACTATGCTTCACCCAAGCCAACCAGTGGCAGGGAAATAACATATTGCTGGTAGTAGGAAATTCCAAGGTTTTAATATATTCCATATTAACGAAGATGGATGGGCGAGGAGACTTTTTGTTTTCTCTGTTAGTTTTGCTGGTTGACAATATTTGATTTCTGTGTTTGCTTTAATGGAATTTTTCACATGACCGTCCATTAAAGTTGTCGGTCTATTTGAAAGCACATGCATATATCTTTTGATGCAGGTATGTGGCTTGAGTCCAGTGACTTTAGGTCAATTAATAGTTGACTGCATGTATACACCCCTGGGTGCCACGCTATACATACTGTTAACTTACAGCTGGCTAAAAATATCAACTACCATGACTACATTACAATGATCTCAACTTTATTGATATTTCTACCCAATGCCAACTTCTGAGCTACAGTACCAGTACTCATTACAGGAAAGCTCCATTAAAGAATGTTTTGTTTTTGACCACCCATTAGGCATGTTTACATGTACATTGAATTAGTTGGGTCATTAAACTTTATGGAGGAGCAGTTAATCTGCCTGGGCCAATCAGCAGCCCTTCTGGTTTGTGCATGATCCAATTATGTCCACTGTTTGAAAAGGCAATTACATGGAGATAACTGGTGTGAGCTGTCACAAGGAAAAAATGTTTCATTTGAGCATCTTTCTTTAATGTTCTACAATTACTACGACTTTTTAATGAACTTCATGCCCTAACGTCCATATTACATTGTACATGCCTTACACCAGGGAGCGATTTCGTCCAGCGATTTTGCACAGCAAAACAGTTAGACCGAATAAGTTCTGTGCACGCTAAATCTTAATTATTGAGTAGTAAACGGTGATCTTCGAGTAGCAACTCATACATTTTGTGTAGCATTTTGCTATACTTCACACGGGAAACCATTAACTGTTACTAGTACTACTTGACACAAAAGTAACCAACACAGCAATACATGAGGTTGTCCATTCCAATACACCAGTAGCGGAAAATTAAAAGCCATCAATAAACATGGTGAAAAAGACAAAAGCAGAGGGAAAAACCCCCAAAACTTAAAAACAGAATTGGAACAACAGTAAGCCACAAGAAGTAATTAAGATGAAGTTCCGTGTACCAAAGATTCATAGCCACAGGGCAATACTATGAAGAAAAGGAAAAAGCTTTTTGATAGTGAGGTTGAATTGAGGGATTACTTAATGAGGTTTGACAGTAATGCTAGTCCCATAGCCAATCTCTCATTTCATTAACTAATGGTTTATTACAACAATATGAATCGCGACTACAGGCTGAACTTGTCATCATAATGGAACATAGCACTCAATTGCGTTGTACAATGTTTTCAGAGCAACAGTCTGACTGTGCGCACACATTCAGTTTAACAGATGCCAATTTTTATATAAAGTCAGAAGTATGTTGAGTTCATGAGCAAATGCTATGGATCATGCCGGATTTGAACCTGCTACTTTTGTATAAATGTGCCGGCACTGTACCAACTGATCCGACTACCTATTTTGTCAGTTTCTTTATTCAGAGGTGCCAGTCACAACCCCTTAAGGTGATCCCGCTCCTGTCACTTCCCAGGTTGTATCCTAAACTTGGGTGTGACTCCTGGTTAAACCATAGAGCAAGGTCCTTGCTCTATGGTTAAACGGAGGTTACAGCTACCAAAACAGGAAGACCATTCACATTAGGGCTATATAGCTCAGTTGGTAGAGCACCGGCATGTTAATCCGAAGATCGCAGGTTTCAAATCCCGCTGCAGTAAACTTTTCTTTGTTCAACCTAAAATTAATCAAAATGTATCCAGTCAGTTTCTCCTGAAGTTTATAACTTGATGTTTAAAAATGTAACAAAACTTATAAGACCACTGTAAGTTTTGTTGACCTTTTTATTGATTATTGATGCCTTATTACAGATTACTTAGTCTTTAAAAATTTGAAAGATACAGAGGCAAAGAAAAGTTATTGCTGAAAAAAAATCATCTGAAACTATAGGATTGGCTATGGCAAATTATCCATTTAATTAAAAAAAAAATTAATGGCGTACTTGATTTTTGCGACAGCAGTTTTAAGTAAGTCAAACATTTCTTCTTCAAAAGCCAGACAATTGAAACCGGTCACCAGGTTTCAGGCATTAATGTCTGCAATTCAAGCTATGTTTAGAATGTATTCATTATATATTGCAATCAGTCTTGCTTGTTCAATTCTGTGTATAGAATGAATGCCATAAACAACACTTAAGCACAAGCAATATTTTTTTTCAGAAGTCTGCAATCAACTTCTCTACTTTAAAGGGATTGTGCAACATCTGCTTTCTTTGGGAAAAGTGCACTCTTTCCCATTCCCTAGTTTCCAAGAAACATTAATCAAGTGTTGGTGCTGCATTATTATTGTATTTTATTCATGATTACCATCGTTTCCACATTTGTTGAAGAGTAAAGTCAGTCCAGACCGCTAGTCTTTGAGACCATCAAGGGATATTAGAACATTTTTCACCCTGCAGACTACATTCTCAAGTTAACAAGACACATCACCTTGGGATGTTAATTGGACATCAAGTGTTTTTGGGATGAGGCATTTCCTTCAAATCCTCTGGCTTTCAAGACACATTTTTTGTCACTGCTTTGACAAAGGGATGGGCATGTCAAAATGCGCTAGAGGACAATTTCGAGATATATGCATTTAAAAAGGTGTTAAATTTGAAACTGAAAGCTCTGCAGTATCAAAACCTTATTCTGCAGTTTATGCTCGGTCAATGCTTGTTGAACCTTATCAATAATATAAAAAACAAATAGCAAAAAATTGATCAGTTTATGTCTCTTCGTGAAAAACGCAAAATCATAATGGCCTAATTCTGCCCACATCTACAGTGTATGTTTTAACATAGTGAAGGGCAGGAATGTCACATGATCACACGCACGCTGAAAAGCCCGTCCCTTCGTGAAAACACAAGAACGACTTGACCTACTTGCCCGTCCATTGTTTTTTACCAATCTTTTTTGCACATGTTTGGGGATGCTCGTCTCTTTGTAAAAACGCAAAATGCAATTACTTAAATAAATGCCAACTTACCAACTAGGCCTAATGGTATTTTAATCTATTTTGTACACGGTTGGAGAAGCCTTGTCTCTTCATGAACACGCAAAATGCAAATACTTAGATGAATGCCCACTTAATGTAGTCAAGAAATTAAGCATAATTTTGATTAAGCAGTAATTCAGTATAGCTTAAAATCATATTCAAAGGCAAGAAGTGAAAAAAATTCCAAAATGAAGAAAACTTGATTTTTTTTACAATGCTTTGCCCTTTGTGAAAATGGTGATGATTTGTTGGCAGAGCTGTCCTGCACACAAATTTCTGCTAAGCAAAATTGAGCAAGAAACCAGTCCGAATGACATGGCGTATCGGTTTTGGTAACCTTACTCTTGTAAAGCAAAGCTGTTTTGCGCTTAGTTCCCTTTCGCGCTTAAGCAGCTCTACGAAATTGGGTCCTGGTGTTGCCAGAGAGTGGGTTCCGCGGTCCTGGCTGTGGCACTAAAAGACATAAACTTGCTTCAATCCTCTGATGAGGTGTAAAGCCGATGTCCTGAGTGTTGGGTAAGTACACTTCCAAGTTCCTAGCATACACTTATTTGGCATGGTGGGCGGCAGTTTGCACCACAGCACCTGGCATACCTTTAGAGTGGTTACAGATAATTGTGTCTCATATTACAAAATAGCTCTGTAGAGCTGTCATTTAAAAAAATGAGCACTTTAAGACACCTGTAAGAAACAGCGCCATTTGAAAATTGTGATCTATAATTATTATAAAAAGAATGCCTGGTACATCCTCTCCTTTTGTAGGTGTACTATCATTAAATTTCAGCGAACTTCAATGAGTATTTTATAAAAGATATGGTACAAATAACCATCGCATGTTTTGGTATGTCTGTGTAATGTCAAACATGCTTATAAAATGAAATAATTCCAAGACATTTCTAACGACAAAAAAATAATGATTTAAAAGAAGGAAAAAAAAACAACCTAACAACAACCAATGGTTTTTTGTTTTGTTAGTAATAACAATACAGATGCTAGGGATGAAATACTGATGTCATAACTGACCTTAAAGCTCCCTACAGGCACAGTGCTACAGGCTACAAATTGAGTTAGTTCACAAAGAGCCCTTCGAATAGGAAATCGTTTGGACAAAGGTGCAGAGTTGGTGTATGGTAACCAAATAAATTGATTGGTTTCATTATGAAAGCTCACTGGGTAAAAAGTGCACCCAGTCCTCCAGAGGCAAACTTTCCACCTAAGTAGCATTAGCGGACTCCCAAATCATCCTTGCTTATTTCCATTGCTGCATCTGAAAGAAGCCTGATGACGACTTGCAAACTATCACTGACAAAGTTGTAAACCATTTTTCCTGTGTTTTCACTTAAACATGAACATGAACTACACTCTTAACTAAGACAGAGAGGGTTCTTGTTATTGTGACAGACCAAGTAGCTGTTTAATCCCCCAGGGATCTGTGAATCGTAAGCTCCATGGGGAGTATAACAGGGAAACAGAGTTTTTGTAGCATGGTAGTTGAAGCAACGAAATAATTAGTGACCTAACGACTTGGGTAATAAAATGTTCATGCACCGTGAGTGTCAAAATTGGTGGACATCGGTGCTGTACTATTACTATAATTGACTGGTACCACAGCACCTTGCAAGAATCCAACCACAAAACTGAAACAAAAATAACGACAATCACAATAAAACCCTTATCCACATTTAAGGTTTCACTTAAGGTTTCACTACCATTAACCACATTGAACAAAATTGTGGACTTTAAAAACCTGATCCCACGTAAGTCCTGTAGAAATGACACAACATTAACTACAATGCACTCGAAGTTATGTAAATATAGTATTTGTCAAGTGGTGGGTTCAACTCCAACATTTGTCCAAGAGAAGATCAAGTGGTTGGACAGCAGGGATTGCAATCACAAGGTTCTGGGTTTGAATCCCACTCTTACTGTAAAATGTCACTTTACTTAGAATAAGTAATGTTGTTTATGAACTAATCCACATCAGATTTGTTTGTGCAGTTTATTACTGTAATCAATCATTAATTTTGATTTCCGGCAGAGAATATCAGTTGGAACTACGAAGGTACATTAATTTCCAGCTGAGATCGAAGCTAAAACATAACACTCCATTTCATCCTCAGCTCAACACTTCATTACAGAGAAAGAGACAATGGAAAAATAATAACTACCATGCTAACAACCAGGGCTCTTTTTCATGAAGCAGCTTCAACACAAAAAGTAGCTATTAAAGCACAAACAAACTATGATTACCAGAGTAAGGCTTACCACCCAAGCTACAATCATGTCGAGTGTACAATTGTTGACTAGTATCCTGTTCATTTCTGCTAAGCAGAAACTTGTTCAGCAGCTCTGAATTGGGACCTAAGTTGTTGTTGTGTTTTTTTAATTTTTAATTATTTATATATTATGTTTTTACATTGCCACCCCAATATGTATATTACCTTGGCCTGCATGAGTCCAACTCAAGCTCCACTGATCTCTGCCAATTCAAAACGTTTGATTCTTGAGAAATGCTGCCTAAGTGGTGCTGTCCTGCCATGTCTGTTGTCTTACAATCCAAATATCAGATGTGGTTTCCGCTGCCTCATCCCAAAAGAATACGTGCGGTTCACTTCCCTCAGCTATGAAAGCCAGACAGAGTTACGACCTGTACAAGCCCTTTAGGAGCAGTAAATTACGGCATGGTGTAACAATGGCAGGAGATAGTGAGCCGAGTTCATCCAATGATACAGAGGCTATTTCACGATCGTTTAAACATGAATCTCAATCTTCCATTACCAGACGTCATAAGAAAACTGCAGCCGGATTGGATGTTGACAGGAGAGTGGAGTGAGTCGTTTGTGGTTGTCCGGGAGCTCTTCAGAGTGTCTCATCCCCATCCTGGTGCGTGAGTGAAGTCAACCCAAAGAGAGGGTCTCGTGCACACGTGCAAACACACGCACACACAGCGTCTTTAATTGATCCCCATACAGTGTGTGCATGTGGGAGAGACTAGTAGAGAGTATATAGCACGTGGTAACAGTTCACCTTTCATAGACTTGTTGCAAAGTGGGCGATTCCACTGTCCATCAGCCACAGATTAATAAACAGTCACGGTTTAGGATCAAGGAGGGACTACAAAAAAAAAGCATTGCTGACTCAATGGGAATTTACTGCGGTGGGGTTAAAACCCAACCGATTTTTTTCCAATACGCCTTAAGCAAGAATGTATTATAAATTCAATCATTCTGCACTTTGAATTCTCCACTAGATTTGAGGTTTGAAATTTCATTTTTACTGTGTGTGTCATGTGTGTGTGTGTGTTGGGGGTAGCTTATGGGAAATTGCTATAAAGGTTTGGTCACAAACGATCAAAATTGTTGTGCTTAAAAAATTATTTGTGATTAACACAAATTGTGACAGTACAATAAAACAAAAGATTTTGGAGCTGTAAGGTAAACTTATATCAAGTTCTATGTAAGTAACAGCTTAAATCAATTTTACGATAAAATCCTGCCATCAACTGCAATATATTCCCCGAAAACTAAGCTATAATTCAATTTGACAAATCAAAAAGACCACACATGTCAACAACATCTCAGGCAAGCATGAATTCACTTTGTATATTTTTCTGTTTTTCCCCGAATACAATACCTTCCAATCTGATGAAATTTTCAAAGGTTGTTCAATGTGTTGCATTGAAACTTAATTGGGGTGAAAGATCTCTTTCAACAACAACAAAAAAAACCTTCTACTATACAATCAGTGTGACTGTCTATGCCATTATCCTATCAGAAGTCTCTTATTCATTAACAGACAGGCGAAAAGTGAAATGACATTTTGATTGATCATCCTATTTCAGGGGACTCTGCGAGGCTACATTTAATGGATGTACAAATGTCAAGCGGGCAACAACCAATCTCCCACGCCCCTACACTCTTTCTCGTATTGGATTTAGGACTGAGATTATGGCACATGCACGCCGTTTACAAACGGATAAACTGTTGTTCGATTTGAAGAGTGTGGGATTCAAACTACTAAGCCTTGTATTTGTGATTGCAAGACCGCACCATTTCCCTAGCAGTGTAACCACTCAGCTTGTAGTCGGGTTCTTTGTAAAGCGCAAAGCTTGACTCAAGTCTGTTATAACAACTTCACCTACAAGAGAGGTTAAGATTTTACCTTATTGACCCAGTTCAACTGACGCCATCATCATACTAATCTTGGTTGTGCCATTTTTGGAGTCAATGTCCATGTGTTATACAGTGTCATGCAGAATTTTGCAACGCGGCTCTTACGCGCTTACCTGTTGACTCCCAAAACGGTGAGCATGGCAAAGTCGCTACGAGTGATGAGCGTGCAAGGGGGTCAATAAAAGCAACACTGTGATTTGCAGGTCATGAAGTCATTGCAAGCTAAAAGATACAGGCACTTTGTCAAAAAGGTTATGCACCTTTTTTCACATTAACAGATATATATCCAAAGGAAACTGACAATCACACACGACTTTATACAGTGGTTTTCAATTTTCCATGGCACTAAAAATTAAGGGGGAAAAAGGCAAATCTGCTGAACAGCTGGGAAAATAATCTCACATAAAAACAATGATTATCCACTCATGTATTCCAGTGGGTTCTAATAAATGTTTTTTAAAAAGTCTGAAAAGTTTCAAAAGGGAGGTACAGGTAGCAAACTTTGGCCATGGTAAAAATAATAATAACTAGTTCTTACATAGCCCATTTGTACAAGAACTTGCATCTCCTGATTTCTTGTGGGGATTTGTGATTTCCACTCTTGCGATTTTCAATTTTGTAATTTCTTTGGAAGAAATAAATCTTCCTGCCAAGAAATTCAAAAATCGCACAGGCGGAGACATCTCTCCCCCCCCCCCCAGAAGCATAATAACTAAATGGTGTTAACATGTACATAGATCATGACCATGCATATCGACTGGGACTCTGTCAATCTGGTATAGTTCAATCATGAAAAGTTAGTTGTTCAACAGTCAGAGATTACCTGCCAAAATGCCTTGTAATATTTCTTTTGAATGATTCCCCAGATATGTCTTGTTATTAGCAATAAATTCAAAAGGTATTGTCATTCTCTGCTTTGTAGCTCAAGCAAATCAAGCTGCTACAATTGGCAATCATGTCATCTGGCAAAAAAACCAAAGAGTTGATGATTTTTACCCTCATCGGTTGTACTTGTTGACGTCAGCTCTTGCCATCTCCAAGAAGGTCTTGCTAAATTTTAAGTGTGTTACATTCGCCGCTGCCACTGGGAAATAAGTGACCAAGGGCGAGAGATTTTGTCAAATTAAATTTATCCAATTAAGTTGGTTGTGTCCCAAGAACACATAAATAATCAAGTGAGCCTCGTAACCAAACCTGGCAGTTAATTTCTAATTGCGTTGCTGTATGGATTAAGAATGAGCAAACGGTGAAGTCTTATTTTCCATGTCATTGAGGATGAGATCTAGCAATGACGCCATGCAAAGACACGGCATGCTTGTCAATCAATCCGCAGTCCACAAATACTTTCATTTAAACAGTTGCCATCCTCCCTACGGCTTGACGCCGCGTGCTAGAACAAACTCCAATGTTATTGCAGGAGGTATTGACATGCAGCAATACAGGTAAATACCAACACCATCAAAATAATTGTAAACTGTAAACCCCAAAGCTTATAGCTTCAGAATGGTACGACTGATACTAAGCATCAAGACACACCACATGGTCACGACAAAATGAATTAACTATCCACCAAACAGAATTCTGAAGGGTGTTTTTCAGTTTTTATGGCACTTTGAAGTTAGAAGAAAACAAAAAAGAGGAAATCTGCAGATCAGCTTAAACATTTCAAAAGCCCGATCAACCTGAGAAAAATGAAATGCTATTGTCTTTAAAAACAACTTTACTTAACTGTTACCTGAAAAGCAAAAATAGAAATTATCCACCAAAATATAAAACCTTCATTTGTTGTTAATGAGAGTGCTGATTTTAGTGATTATTACATAGGGAAGGCTGTTGGAAATGGAGAGGATTGGATCGAATGAGTTTATATTTCCAGAAAAATAATACACCTACATGCATAATCCCCTTATGATCCATTTGCGGGAGGTATTGTCTGGATGGACAGTGATGAATGCACTTTTCTTATGACACTAGTTTCCCATCCCTTTGTGATTTGTGCCTCCAAATCTAGAGGATTGAAATGGATGTAATTATCCAAACAAAAGCACCGACTCATAATCTGATGCTATTTTTAAATGAAAAAAACAAACACTATACAAAATGTCAAAAGCCCATAATGTACATACAACCATTCAATCAGTTGGTTGTATGCAACACTTCTGTACTCACCTACAGTATGTATTCACTGGGTAAGACTGGAGGGCAATGGCGAGGTATCTATGGGTACAGAGAATTGATGTATCATTTTGGACGGCACACAAATAGGCCCTGACCAGCGCCATGAGGCATGGCATTAGCATTAGTAATTGAAATATGTTCACCTACTGCACGGTAGCATGCAATACAATCTCTGTGATTTGAATTTATTTAGTCAAAACACAGTTGTTGCCTGCATATTTAAATATGTTTTTATTTTTCAAACATCTGTGTTGTTAGTAACACATCCAACTATGCTCATTACTTAATTCAGGCCCTCAATGTGGGAATGAAAGAGTGGCGACAAGGTCTTAAACAGCCATTTAAAACCAGTAGGGTCATGGCCCTGTGATAATGGATCAAGCTGAAGGCGGGGGCCTATATCACACGCCCATGACCCTGCAAGGTTTTAAACGGCCAAAAGACCAAGTCACTATTCTTTTATTCCCATCCATAAATGCCCATACTATGAGGGTATATCGCTGAGTATGAGGGTATACCACAGACTATGGGGGTATATCACAATGAGGATATACCGCAGACTATGAGGGTATACCACAGACTATGAGGGTACA
>CM021532.1:11740399-11751330 GCA_010994315.2 Pisaster ochraceus
GTTCAGATAAATAAGCAGGAGATTGACATGTTTGAGCTTTGAAAGTTAACAAATAGGATGCACTCTCCCAAGAACCAATAGTGTAACATCCTTTCATGAAACATGTCTTGCAAATAATATCTGACCTTTTTCATCTTAAAATGTCACAGTATGTATGTATATTTTTGTCCTAAATAAAAAAGTCCAAGTTTCTCATGCCTAGTTTGTGAGGATTTCAGATGCAAAAGTAGTGTCTCATCCATTATCAACGGAACAGAATCTTTGGAGGAATGCAGAATCATCGCAAGACTAACATTGCTGTATAAATCATTTCATCACAAAAATGCAATTGATGTTGACCAACACTAAGTTGACTATGCCGGCACAATCTCAACTAGACAATCATCTTAAATCTGCTTTGATCACCCTCCACCCTAAAAGGACTGCTACAGATAATTCTTTCCTCCCAACATGCCCAAGAACAACACTCGTCACTTCCTAAATCAAAACTCAATAGGATGCAGTTATCTTCAACACTAAGGGGCCCTACAAATAAAATAATGTTACAATTTTCTGCTTGGCACCACATGCCTGAAACTACATATCCCGCAGCGGCGTCGATTGCAGTAACCGACAGATAGTATCTGCTAACTCCCAAGAGAACATGAAAAAGGCGGCTTTATACCAGTTGTCAAGCTTAAGGAAGTTTTTTTTTTTCAAAGAACAAAACCTATTGAAAGCTAGGCAGGCTACACATTAAAGGCAGCAGAATTGTGACGTGATGGAATAATTTCAAGTTGCTTGTGCAGGGTAATAATGTTAGCAGGCATTATGGAGCCAGCAATTCAAGTACCCATTGAAGGTTAGGCCATGGAGCAATAAGCTAGACGGACATTGTACACACGTCACAATCAGTATGGTACTAGACGAACAGAATGACAGCTGAAACACTCCAATGTATTAGGACAAATAACAAGGCCTCACAATTTCTGGCAAAAAAATAATCTAATTTATCTGTTAATTGTTGCTTTCGTACGGAATACAATTTCTCATTTTTCAATTTCTGATCCAAGATAGAGAGAAGTGATTATATTTAAAATTGGTCTATTTTCCGCTCACAAGTTATGAACCACTGATGTTTTTCCAGTAGAAATGAAAACGACTTGAATAAACATGTCTAAATACTTACATTTGCTGAGTGAAAAGGACAAGTCAAAGACGTTAATGGTAAATCCAGTGTGGAGAGGTTTCCATGGGAACATAACAATCAAGATATTCCCCATTGGTTTTGACAGTGATCAGCCAACACTGCATTTGAAGAAAAAAAACAGAAAAAAAACCCACCACCCCAAACACAAGCAGCGTAGCGGTGAGTGTAAAGAGCGCCATTGCTGCGAGCCAATGAAAATATAAGCGGTCTGGTTAGGCATAGGAGAAATGGGCGGAACCTACCAGGGGACCGTGGAAAAGACATGCCATGCTCCCGGATGCATCATCAGCCACCACTACGTCTTCCTCCCTCCCTGTGGTTACCACGGCAACGCCGCTCTGCTCATTACCTTACACGGCAGTGAAGCAAACGTCGGGGAGAAATTCTGTGACTGGCCACGGACAATTATTTACACTGCTAGAGAGCTTCCCCCATTTAAGACCAACATTTGGTACGTCTGAGCATTGAGCCTTTACTCTCCGTGGCACGGCCAGCAAGAGGAGGCTCATAGTGCGTGGCACCAGCTCAACTGTGACTGTTAAACAAAGGAACTCATTGATTTGCAAAAAAAGACATTGATTGTTTCTTTAGCCTCAGCCCAATAATGCAACCCCTGTTATATTTGTCCACCGCGCTTTAATCAATTTCCCGGGTAATAAATGGTGGAGGGTTAAATATAAAGACATTTATTACAAAACAAGGCATATACATGTGTACACATTAGTTTTTTCCTTTTATCACAATACTTAAGGACACCAGAGCGTCTGGTGAAAGTGCAACGAGATGAAACTAACTTCTTATTTAAAGTGAAAATAAATAAACAAAGAGAAATACAATTATGCTGACAAAGAAATCCCTGTAAAATGTAAGGGACACACATCCACATACCCACGTCCCCAACTACAAATCTTGTGATATATCCCACTCCAAAAATTCCCTCCACAAATTCTGTTCGTCCATTTTGTACAGATCCAAGCAATGTAGCATGATTGACTCTTGGAATCACACAACCAACAGATGGTTGGCTTTGTAGCAACTTCCTCTTCCAATTAAACCCTGGAACAAACTAATTCCATTCCCAGGTCCTTAGAAGCCAATGTCAGAATGAAGCTAATAACAGTATAATATATGTACATGATTTGTAATTATAAAAAGACTGATTAAATGTTGCTAACAAACTCGATACTTGTACATGTCACAAATTGCCCTCTAGTGTATTTCTGTATGAATAGCACTCAGCACTTTATGCTAAAAACAGGCGCTCATTGCATTATCATCATCAAGTCGGCAACAGCCGGGTTTCAATACAACTGCCCTATTCCCTGCGGTCTGCCATAGATGGGTGGCAAGTTCACCGGCCGTCTCTGCTCTAGTATCTTTCTTCATTTCCCTCGCGTGGGATATAGCTTGCCTACATTTGTTCCTCAAAGTGACCACCTGTTTGTATTTGTTATGTTGTTTTACAGTATAGAGATGAGTTATCCTCATAGAAACCAATGGTGTATCTATCCTACATGAACATGTGCCAAAAATTTATGCTCATTTTATGCAATGCTCTCTTGTTAAATGTCCCAAGGGAACAAAAAACTTTGAACAGAAAACAAAATTGACCGTGAAATTATGCTGAGAATGGAGACCCAATGTGTTATTTCCCTCGTCGACTCTGTGTCATCAAAGCATGAGTAAGATCACTGAGTTATCAACATCGGTGAAGGGTAAAACTGTAACTAATTCTTCATCATCCCCAAAGCAAGAATTTAATCGCACCATGTCAACACGTAGCAGTACACCTACTGCTTATTTACAAAAATAGAGCTGGCTTCCAATTACTGGGCAGTGTTGGTAGTCTTCTGTCATCCTTGGCTTCATTACCAGTAACTAGTGATACGCATATATGTTTAATTTGCTAACTAAACGAAGAAACATTGAAAACCCTTAAAATGTTTTTATAGTGTTTCTCTTGAAAACTTTATATGACTTGCCAACAAAAAACAGCTCAAAACAAGTTGCCTAAACTAAACCAGCGGAAAGTCAAGTGGGTGTCTGGTACAGCAGCATGAAGATATCATCTAACAACTTTAAACACGTTATTGTATAAACATTGTTTACATTGTAAACTTTTGGGTAGTTATCACAGTCTAGAAATAAATGGTGAACAAGGGTGCAATGACAATATCAGACAACAGCATCAAATTAACAGACAAAGGAATCCTTATAGACAAACATCGTGAAAAAGGTTGATTCCAGTTTTCAAACTTTCTGTTTTGTTTAAACATTTAGTAATTTGTAAAAATTGACAAGATGGTTTTCGTTTTAAAACTCAACATGTGAGTGTCACAACACTATCAGAAACAAATAAATAAAAACATAAGATATTTAAAATGAGGAAAGATTGGCACATTTTTTCACTATTATTTATAAACAGGAAAGTCAAAAATACATTTAAAAAATCAAGCTTTTAAGTTTCGTGAAGACAAGAAATAGGAAAAAAAACTTGGACAGTTGCTTTCACAATACCTTACAAATCATTACACTTTACAGTTTTGCCAAGAAAACTAGAGTGTGTAATTTAAAGAGAGATTACCAATAACAGTGATTTACATCGTGACTGAGCAGTAAAGTGCAATGGACTCCAGCTCTAGTTTTACTGACCAAGCTGGGTGTGGGTTCGAGTCCTGGTCTTGACACTTGTGTCCTTATAACGCAAGACACTCACCTATTATTGCTTTGCCCTTTAGATGGGACAAAAAGCCATAGGTCTCGTGTTTGTGTAATGCACGTAAAAGAGCCAAGTACACTTAACATTGAGAGAAGGGGTGTTTTCTGATATGGCTAGCTGCAGATGGCGCCACGGGCACCTTGTAAAAGCCATCAAATGGTGCTATGTAAATAAATAGGTCTTATATTAAGAACAAAGCTTGGCATACCTTGTGGAAAAAATAAAGAGCACTTTGAGAGGCCCTCGGGTGTGATAACCCGGTGATAAATCGCTATATAAGAAATGCGTATTATATTGATTGCTTCAACCGCATACAATATTGACAAGAACGAAAAAGAACGCTGTTTAGAGTAAGATTCATGAAAATTTCTGTTTTGCTCAGATCCGTGGAGATAATTTTCAAAACCCACAAACCTGGAAGTTTGGTTTTGTTGGGGGGTGTGAGGTGTTGGGAAGGCTATTTTGTATTGACTTATTTATTTATTTTAGCAAAGAGGAGCTTTGAATAGGAAAAACTGTAAGTCTTTTGGGAACTTTTCAAATCAGTGCCAAGGTTGGGGGCATCAACCGCAGTAAAAATCGTAATGAGATGTTCTGTTAGTGTCCCAGCGGTAGTGGGGACATATAGTATCTGTGGACGAACAGGTGCTCATATAACAATGCACGCATTCAAGGGAAATCATGCCACCACAGCCAAGATACACCTCTAAGATATCACCATCCACTTTATATGATTTGGTCATATGGCTGTTATTTTTTCATTTGGAATTTGACATTTTCATCTGTTTCTATTTCTTTTTGTTTTCTTTTTTCTTTTTTTTTGTGGGGGGGGGGGTGGGGATGAGTGGGCACAATATGTAATATTAGTTGATCAGACATGCACTGCACCAGCACAAAAGCGACCTTAGAAAAGCAACATCTTGGACATATGGCAATATGAAATGCTGAGGGTCAGCAGTATGATGAAAACAATCTTGAGAAAGCTCATTATTTCACATATCTTGTGGGAGAAAGCGGGCATGCTGACGGTACAATGTAATATGGGCCGACAGCGATGTCATTAAAGGATGGCAAAGAAGAGAATTCATTCATAATGAAGATTGGACGTGCAACTAGTAAGAAACTTATAGACATGTATAAACCAGTCCAGAGGTCCCATAGTGACCAACACAAACTTGGTGAAAAGAAAGAAGGACAAAAAGAAAAGAATACAATTGCTGTTCTATGATGAAGAACGCTTGTAAAATGTTATGTGTCAAGAACTCCTACGGGTTTCTGATATATGCCCCTCCATATATAGGGTGCCATGCCTACTTTGTTGCACTTAAAAATGTTAGTTAAATCAAATTTTTAACAAAACATATCTTCAACATTAATCAGAGATTTGTGCTACAAATTACTACCAAGGGTAATTCTGGCACCAAGCTTTCAGAATCGGGGCTCAATTTCACTTAAGCGCAAAACGATTGTGCTTACCAGAAAAAGGTTACCAGCCTCAACTACCATGTTTTAATACCGGTATGTACCGTTTGCAGGGTATCCTGCTTATTTCTGCTCAGCAGATAATTGCTAAGTAATATTGTCTGAGTTTATCAGAACTGGCTTAATATGGTTTCTCTTTTGGTTTCAGATTGGCCCCTTCAAATACAAATATTTCAGAGGAGAAAATCAAAACTTCAATTTCCATGTCATCCTGGGATGTGTCACAGACGAGAAGTCATGATGCTGGAATTTGTCTACTTGCGGATAAATCTGTCTGTCGGTAGTAGGAAGAATGGCTACATTGAAGCATTCATGTAGAAGTAAAGAGGCCCTGAAAAGGGTTCCAGATGAAAATAAATCTTGAATTTTTTATTTTTTGCATAATTGGCTGGCAAGTTCATACCATGTGGGCAAGTTAAGGTACCTCAAAAAAAACTTTTGAACCAAATCTGAGTCAGTGGCCAAGCACATTGGTTGAGTCCATATGGAATGACTCATTTGTTGAATGGGCAAAGGTAACCACTTAGTGTAAGGTACAAAAAGAGACATGTACGTAGTATATGTATAGTCAACCTCAGTTGCGATTACTGGGTGAGGGAAGAAACTGGATTAACATGACATATGCATCCATACACTAAAGGTGCGCATACTATAGGAGAGCTTCTTAAATTAGACAGGGATTTACAATAAATAATGTAGGTCTACAGTATCTTCACAGGATTATTGGCTATCAGGATATAAGACACACTTAGCATGCTAGACGTGATTAACAAATACATCGTTCTTAAAGGGATACCACAGCATTGGGAAACTATTTATTGGAAACATTTTAATTAATACTCAAAAGCCTTTGGCTTAATAGGTAGAATGGGAAAAAACAGTGTTGCACTGTCCCTTTAAATTACATCAACAAGACAAATAAAATATTAAATGACAAGCAAAGAATAGTAGCACAAATATACAAATAAAAAAAAAAGACTCACCGTATCTTTCATCCACGAATCACAGCGCATGACCACATCACATGACCACATCAACAGCCAATCAACGGGAAGGCAGGAAGGAGGAGGAGGGCAGGGCGGAGTTGCAGAGCATACCATGGAGGGATGAAAGTGCAGGCATGCAGACAAATACATCTAAGACTAACCCGCTCATAAGATACTACCAATAAAATTATTATTAAAAGAGCAAGCACATACATTGTACACATAAACACATCACCAAAGGAAACTTTAAGTGGACGTTAAAGGTTCATACTTTTGACAGAAACATGTAGCTAATAAAAACAAACTACGGCATGTTTTTATTTTTAAAGAAAAATTACATCATTGGTCATTTTGCTGTTTTTTTTTAGAGATGTGGATTTGTGGGGTAGGATTACATGATATATTGTTTCACAACCTGTTTACAATGGTCATTACATGACTGCAAAGAAATTTGAGAGCAATTGTTGATTAGATCTTGTGGTACAAAAACTCAGACAATCAGACGATGGTCGACCGACCATCGCTTCAAATTGATACAAAACTGAATTTCTCTAAAATGAAAACAAACAAAACTTAATGACCCAACAGCCCTAGATGTGACATACAACCAAAAAATGTAGGAGTTGTGAAGGAAATGATTTTTGAAAGATATCAAATTTCTTACCTCTGAGCAGCCTTCTCGTGGTTCCCACAAGGCTTCCCCTGGAGCTGAGGAGCAAATGCAAACTGTGGATGCACTCCCTGCTGTGGGGTGGGGCTCCTCTGGGGCGGACTTGGGTTGATGTCTCGTGAGGTGTTCCAGGGGCTGGCTGGCTGGGGCCGAGCGGGGCTACTTGATACTCTTGGGGATGACCGGCTTGAACTGTAGGCACTTGAACGGGGCGATGGGTCCCGGGACTGATGGGTTTGCCTGCCACCTGTTGGGGGACACATTAGTTAAAAACTATTACACCAGCTTGTACACTGTACACACTTTAATGCATCTTGCATGTATACGCAAAAACTTTTTTCTGCTCAGTAACTTTCAGAATTGGGACAGCACGTAGGATGATGTGTCGGCCAAAGTTTTTTTTAACTAGCTTACAGCGGGGGGTTTTAGTTGCCAGGCACAACTTCGAAGTGCAGTCAGTCAAATGGCTGACGTAAATAACCTGGACATTTCAATGTGTAGCCTACACAGGCATGCACCTGCTAATGTGCTCTGCTTTCTGTCACCCGTACAAATAGGGAAACAAGTTACTGGAATTCATGCTCGTAATCTCCCTTTTACATGGGGTTTTTGTGTAATCTCGGATGCCACACCTTTTATCCTGCCGTACAAATGTGGCATACAAGATTGGACAGGCTGCCGCCATTGTTTACCATTGTATTCAGCTCATTGGGAGGTAAGTCCGAGCATTCCAAGTGTCGGAGTGTACCATGGCAGATTATCGACCGTTGCTCACGGCCCAGGTTGGCTCACAGCCAAGGTTCTGCGAATCATGGTGAGTGCATACTCATGTTTTCTAACTTGACAACATCAAATCCCAGGGCTAATTATGAGAACCTTTGCTGTCTTTCATTTGTCAAGTCAGGGTTTCATTGTGGCAATGATATTTTCACAGGAAAATCATTACTCAAGAAGCTCCAAATTTGAGTCCACACCCCGATGACTTAACCACCAGAACTTGAGTCTGATGCACTAGACCGCTCAGCCACGACATGTCACGGTTTAGTTCATTTCTGAATTTCCATGATATTCATTTACAATGGAGCTGAATTTTACCTCTTAACACGTTGACTGCCAGTCATAGATTCGTAGGGCATTCCCATTTGCCAAATGTGGTGCGCATGCGTGCATACCAAATAGGTAAGACTTGTTGGTGTCTACATGTTGTAATACAAATTCTCAGGATGTGTCCTCACCACTGCCAGAAACGTATTTGTTGCGTTCTCAGTGATGCCAGTGTATTCAATCCACAATACAAAAGCCTTTCATTCTCTACGAGTATACTCGTAGTGGCAGAATCCGTTACACCTGTTACTACGAATATACTCGTAGGCGGCAGTCAACGAGTTAACTCACAAAAATTCCTGTGTTTGACATCCAATGGCTCCAAGTTTCAAGTTTCGCTCTGAAAGACATTTGACAACCACCCCTTTAACTTGACTTGTAGTTTGTTCCCGTTTTCACAAGGACTGAATCTTTTGGAGATATTGGAAAATTAGTGCATTTCAAAACTGAATTTGACCTCAAGAGTCTCTCTTTAAATTGTTGACATTAGGTATTCTGGGGTTCTTGCCAAATAAACTAACAATTACCGTAAGCATGTAAAGTAATCCAAACGGATTCACGTTAATTTTAACAATCCACCTTAATCGATCAAATCAATCATTTTTGAGCATCCTGCTGGAAGCTGCAAGCTCCATAATCTGCCTGATGGGCACACTGGGGAGAAAAAACCCACACACTGATGCCACTACCCAAGGTTAAAAGAGCATTAAATTGCATAAAAGAGATATTACAAAAGGTGTCATTACTTATGTATGCTGCTCAATTGCTCTAACCCTGAAGTACTTGTAGGGCATGTAGAGTGTATGTGTATAAACCACTTCCAATAAAACTGTGGCAGGAAGCTCAGTCCATTCAGGGAGCAACAAGACATCTATGGTTCTGAAATCTGGTTGTTAAGTAAGTTAAAGAGGGGGTCCAAGGTTAAATTCAGTTTTGTGATGCACACATTTTTCCAATAGATGGAGTCATCATAAAAGTGGGGAAAAGTTCCCAACCTTATGTCAAAATGATGTCAAATGTAATTTTATATGATACTCTTTCCGAGCGAAATTTTAAATGTCATCAAACATCAACAACAACAAAAGGAATTTTTACAGCAATAAAACAGGCAAATTCGATGCCGCTTTGATTGAATATCATCAAAATTCAGGAGTGAACTAAAAATTCTCTTCACAAAAATATGTATTTGGAACGTGACATCACCGAACGTTTTTGAATTGTATCAAAAAGTTGCACTTGAAGGGTCGCAAACACAAGGGCATTTTACACTCTTTAACTTGAGGTTGTAGAGATTTTCAGTTTTTGTTTTATATTTTCATAGGGACTTTCGCTATTAGAAAATGAGTGAATCACAAAACTGAACTCTTTGGAGCCCCTCTTTAATATTTTATGTAAAACAAGGAAGGTAGTGGTAGCACTTAAAGACTACTTACATAAAAAAAACTGCATGAGCTTTCGCAGCAACAACCACTTCATCAGATGCACCGAAGCGCCTTATAACCACTTGTAAGTGCTACCACTACCTTCCTTGTTTTATCTATAAAATAATGCATGTGCACACATTGGTTGAAGCCATAGACATTCCACTATTTTTGGCCTGATAATGAGAATGTACCTCTGTACATAGTTCATTCCACAAGTTCCCTGGCTTTATTTTTTAACAAAAAACGAAGACTGAAGTCAAACCATCTTTATACGTAACATATCCTGAACCTGTGCAAGATGCATGTTAAAGACAAGACTAGCCCAACTTACAGAAAATACCCTTAAAAAAAACCCCTGACTACCTATGATAACCTCTTGATCCGTGTGTGATGGGAAAAGGGTTTATTATTCCAAATATAATTCATGTGACTAGTTTTGATATAGCGCTTCATCTATGGGAATCTCAGTGCTTAATATTATCAGTTTTTAAACATTAAAGTTTTTGAATTGTGAGATCCATTTACGTAGGGTTTACAAGGTGCTGCAGCAGCTACTGCTAGAAACACTGCCGGAAACCCTCTTCTCTTAGAGATAAGTGTAACTGTGATATTTTTACGTGTGTTACACAACGCACGAGACCAATGGCTTTACGTCCCATCCAAAGGACAAAGCAATTATGGTCAAGTGTCTTGCTTAAGGACACAAGTGTCAAGACCAGGACTCAAACCCACACTCTGCTGATCAGAACCGCCAGAGCTCGAGTCCAATCAGTGCGCCTGACGCTTCGCCTAGACAAGCTGGCGAAGATGGAAGAAAATTGATGAAAGTGCACTTCAAATAAATAACTCCTGCTTTTAAGAGGCCACCCAAAACTGTAGACAGATCAAAGACTGAGAGACGAGCCCAGTAAGCAATTGGCGAAAAGGGATCAATATTATTCATATAAGAACGAATCGACTCTACCAAAATGTTAAGCCATTAACTACTAGGCCTACCATATATATAACATGTTCACTACAGTTGTTTTGAAACAGCTTCATCAACACACATGTTTGTCGACCTGGTATCTCTTTGTTCTCTTATTGGTTTTCTTTTAAGCCCCCATTGGTATGGTACACGAAGGCGAAGTGAGGGCGTTCTGACTCTTTCCAAACACGGATTCCTTTTTCTTAAAGTCCATGGTTTCAACCGGTAGACGCGCTCACATACATAAGAGTCTCTTATTTTGTTTAAGATGTTTCTATAGTTTGTCTAATTGCATAATGTCTTTTAAAAACCAGACAGTACAAAATAAGATTTTCTTTTTTTTTAAGACTAATGGTATTTGAAAACCTGTAACACAAGATGGTGAAGTGT
>CM021532.1:11786623-11799518 GCA_010994315.2 Pisaster ochraceus
TATTAGTCCAGTGGGAACACTGCTTAAAATGTTTTTTGCATTTACAAGAACCGTGTCAAGTGTGCCCTTTGAAAAACTGAGCTCACATTACATGTTTGCAACCAGTTCCAAGCAAGTGATACCTCCAGCAAATTGTGTCTTCAACAAGTTCAAACAAACCCAGACATCAAGCGTTCCAGCTGGCATTGCAGTCAAGAGCTCAAAAAATTAGATTGGAGTTGCTTAAATGGGAACATGGCTAAAAGAAATTAGACTGGCAGGGGAGGAAATTGTAGACTTTTCCACCATTCAAACAACCACGTGAAGACATTAGATTTGAGTTACTTAAAGAGAAGGCAGACTTTTATTTGCAATTCCAGCCACTGCTTTAACAAATTAAATTTGGCGTCTACATTACGTGATTGCCAAAAGCAGGATTTTCATTCTGAAAGCTATAATAATTTTCAGAAACTTGATTTAGCACGACCTGTCTTGAGAAATTGTTCAATCTAAAATATGAGAACTGCAAGAAAGTAGTGCCCCTCCCCAGTAGTCATAGTTTTATAAAGAACTCCCAACACTGGATTTAGAAAATCAAGAAGATTGTATTTTAAACTTATACAAGGACTCAACCGAAGTGGGCAAAACAACGATCATTGCTTTAAACAAATTAAATTAAACAGCACGCCTGTTCAGACAGACAGACATAATGCCGTTTATAAGCTTGAATGTCACATTTTATTTGCTTGAATGTGTATTTTAATGTAGCAATATTTGCAGCAGTTCTTTTGCTCATAAGGTGGATAACTGCAGCTGTTTTGTTTTAGGCACATTCATAGAAAGCAGCAATTCTTGAGTTGGGAAACATTCGTCTGTCAACAGGGGAACAGCATAGTCAGACCATGCTACGTTTAAGTTATGTGAAAAGCTGTGAAAAATGTTTCCGCCTTTCCACCTATACATGCTATATGTATTTTGCCTTTGAAAAAGAACCTACAAAGGTTCTTTCTCAACTAGGCGAAATATATATACACAATGTACCTGTAACCTTTCAAGTTCTGGTGCTAAAATTGTTAACATTTGATTTTCTGATAAGCTGTGTACTTCGTCGGGGAAACTATGTGTGTGGTGCTTGCCCATCCTGCCCTCTGCACTTACTTCTTGTAGGTCGGCCATTCGGCCCAGGAGGATAGTTCAGGGGATATCCTATGGCAATACATGTAACTGGGGACAGGTTATTTTTCTCCGATAATTGAATCAACCCTTCCTCTGCAGGAGAACATATGATCCCCAAATTGATATTGCTTTGTGCTGCATTCTCGAGATCAGTTTCAAGGGTTCAACGAAATCTTGGTTGAAATTTGAACATCCCCATGGCAGGTCGACTTGGTTTTAAAGTTACATACACTTCTGCGACCATCAACATAATAAGACTGTGTCTTTCATTTCATGAATCATAATTTCAGCAGTCAGAAAATCAGATTAAAATTGATGAGTTGCCACGGGGCAGACACCAGCTGATTATTGAGTTGCTTGGAAACCAGTCTGGTTGTCTCCTAGATTATCCAGACACATTTTGTATTGGTATATCGTCTGTAAAAAGCAGTGACAGCCTTCAATACGTGTACATCTTCTTAAATAGAGCGTTTCCAAATGTTTGGTCTTAAGCTCTGGACTGTAGATGCCCAAACATTATTAGTCACTGAACAACACCATTGCAAATTTTCTAGAAAAAAAACTAAAAATTATCTGCTCCAACTCGCCTCATTTATTATTATTTTTTTTAATCTTCTACCCGTCTTGAAAACTACAAATGTAATGAACGTACTCCTTTTTAAAACAATCAAGATAAATGTACAGCAAAAAATGTACCTGGAAATTAAGAAATCTGATTACTGTTGCTTTTTGGAAGACTTCCCAGGGAAAAACAGAAACAGTTGCTGAAACCCTTTAAATAACTGCTCTCATTTCCATCTGGTTCTCCAGTAATTCAACCCTTCCCTTTCTTCTCGTACTGCAGCTATTCTGCATTGATTTTATGTTTCCTGTACACTTTCTGCCCCTCCCCCCATATAAACAGTTCCTCTTTAATTAATCAATAACTCAGGCACCTGGCTGCAAGGGAATTCTCTTTGCTTCATTCTCTCAGTTTGTCTCTTCTGCGAGCGCTCTTTTTCCTCAAACAGTCTTGAGTATACATTGAGAATGCCCCACATCAAAATCACTACAATGTAGGTCATCTACACTAAACATGGCCCAACCTATGCCAGCTGATACTCCAGCCATGCAGCACTTTCTACAGTGTAGGTTTTTATGCGCCTGATTTTCAATGCAGTGATTTTAAAATCTCAAGTGAAATAAACACAAAATAGACATAGAAACTTGTCCACCCCACAATCAGAAAATTCTTTTAAAAAAAACGAACTGAACAACAAAGATGACTCTATGTAGACACCAACCTTGTCTACCTTGTCTGCTTTGTCAAATGACAAGGAGCGAAATGTCTACAGGAGTACACAGTAAACTGAATTTTACAAATAATAATAATTTGGGTTGAGCCAAGAAAAAGTTACTAGAGCTGGATTTGAACCTGCAACCTCCGGATTGACGCACCCGCGCTCTACCAACTGAGAAAATTAGCCCTAATAATTGTGGTCTCCCTATTTAGTCGATTCTCTCTTTGTTCAACCCAAAATTAATTAAAAACTTACCCATTCAATTTCCTTTGTGGTGTATTAATTGATGAAAAAATAGTAATTAAAGCAATTATTATCAAGACATAATCATGGAAAGATCTTTACTTACCACAAGTCGCAATCAATTAACTCCTCTCTCAGTGTGGTTCAGTGCCTAACAAGTAAATCACATTATGAAGCTTCTCTCTTTTTTGCTTGTATTGTCTTCCCGCGGAGAAAAAGTCTGCCTCTGTTCAAATTGATACACCTAGAACATGTAGAAAGGAGAGATCTAGCTAAATTTACAGTGAAGTCAACATTGCTCTTCTGTTTACCCATGCATAGTAACTACAACAAGTTGATATATTTGTATAACTGTAGATCCGTTTTCAGGCTGCATGGGAGTGGAATTTCAAGCTTGACATCTCAAATTTAATTTAGAACTTAGAATTTAAGAATTTTGTCTATTGTGTCTATGAGAGAGAAAGCGTTTCAGGCAGTTTGCGTGGACAGGTTGAACATAAGTTAAATTGCCCTGTCCGTTCATCATGTTCATAGAGAAAGCCGCCATCTTGGATTGTCATTTTGCTTAGGATGCACCACATCACATTGCTCCAGCAAGGACTGACTCTAAGAGAGTTGTAAATGTCAGTTGTGACATCACATGTTTACCAAAAGAGCCCCTGAGCCTGGACTTCCTGCAGGCACAAATTGCACACAGCGCAAAGGAAGAGCACATATTTAATCTTATATTTCCGGAGATTGTACTGTTTGATTTTATCAACTTTTGATATGAACAAAGGGCCGCGACTTGTTCAGCTGTTACTTTTTTTAACTCTTGAGTTTATGTGGAAATTATGGCACAAACTGTGAGATTTCCCATAAGACCAGTTACTATCTTGACTGCCAGAAAGGCCCTGGAATGTTCAAGCTCATCTGTTTTGTAAATTAAAGGTTACATGGTCTAAGGATTCAAGCTTTATTATTTTGATGCTACAACATCTGCTGATAGTTGTGGGTTCCTCAATTTAAACTGCTGATATTGTGTCTCTCTAACCAAGACACACATTCCCATGACACCAGCTGGTAAACTGAGCTATCACTAAGGCGTTCTTAGAACAATCAGCCACCTCTTTCATGCAAAACATATAATTAATGCTTTGGGTGAACTTGCATGTAACATTTTGACCACATCTTTGTCTATGTCCCTTCTTTTTTTTTAGCATTGCTTCCACTACTTTGATGTTTCTTCGTTGGATTTCAAAAAAAGTTGCCGATAGCCCCTAAAGGAATGAAACTCCAGACTTGCCAGAGCCACCAAAGCTATCCCCAAGAAGTCCCGCAAAGGCATCTAAATTGCAACACCATTCTACAATTACCACATGTACAGGACGCAGTGTAACCTCCAGCGAAACAAATTAAGTCTGGAAAGAACCATGAAGCCTGTAAAGCAACCATGTCCTTAAGAAATGGTTTCATCTTCCAAATAACGTATTGTTACTGGAGACCAGTGAGCTTGTAGTAAACCTTGGTGAATACAAGTCTCCATTACAAGTAATAACACAAATCAACTGTAATTGATATTTGATTACACATGTTGAAAGCAGGAACGGTGTTCTTGAAAGAAAAAAAGCAATGTTTAAAAATAGGTAATACCAGTACCAGTAGACCTATAAGGCTCAACACTAGTTTGGTTTATAATTTCAGTAGATTGAATTAGGTATATGACTAACGAACGGACATGACTGAGGGGTAATTTTGGTTTTTCTTTGAAGTTAAGTTATAATCTTGTATAAATTCTTGATGCTGTTTGGTATTCAATCTAAGGAACCAAAGACTACTGAATGAAACAGACAGAAATGTAGTCAAGCAGTTTGGGTACTTTGAAACATTTCATGCCCAATCTTAATGGTTTGGGGGGGGGGTTTTGTACAAAAGTTGTAAGTCTGATGGAGAAAAAGCCCAGCGATTTGAAATACTTTGACCCCTGACTTTACACAATTTGTAGTTCATCCAGCAATTCATTTCCACAGTTTAGTAAATTCCGAAGAATTACTCAGGTTAAATTGACCATAGACATTAAAGAACAGGTTTTTTGGGGGAGATTTCCTTGACTTGATCAACTGATTAATAAAACATCTCAAACAACCAAGTCAATGCAGTTACTACAAAAACCCGGTTTCCAATTCCACTGGTCAATGCAATGTGATCATAAAATTACGCTGAACAGTTATTGCTAATTTATATGTTGTATTTTGGGGGCAGAATTGACCTCAACCTAATTGACAAAATGAAGCTCACAGGCAATGTCTACATTTGGTCGGACGAATTGAAATGAGTACTATGAATTGATCTGGGTTTAACCTGCTTCGCATCTATCATCAATCAGAACTATGAGCAAGATCAATAGAGGCAGTCCAATGATGGATGCACTTGGAGGTGGATGCCTTCCTTAATTCAATCAAGGATGATGCTTTATGACGATGGATACAGGTTATCCCTCATACGCTGCACCATTGACGAGGGGGGGAATTAAACATATGTAGGGCAATAACGCTGCCCAGATTTGATCAGAATTTCACTTGCGTCGTGAAATAAACTGAAATGGATGAAATCTTCAGTTGACCTCATTACTTTTATTTTCGAGTCTTGTAGAAATAGTTCCAATCCAGTGAAAGTTCTTAATAGTTCCAATCCAGTGAAAGTTCTTACTAAGAACTTTCACTGGATTGGAACTATTTCTACAAGACTCGTTAAACCTTTGGGTGGAGAGTTATATCTATAAACTGAACTAATAGTTGGCATAAAAGTGTTTTTTGTGCATGTGAGAGAAACACTTGAGTGCAGTGACTTGTTTGGTTGAGAGGTTACTGGCCAAATGTTGAAGTTATTGCACTGGCCAGTGGTCAGTGGATATTTCCAGCCCTGGAACATATAAATTTCAAATGGAGTGTGGTAGTCTAGCAGCTGGTAATTTGTTACTTCAAGGGCTATGGACACTTTTCTTGAGATAAAGCATTTATTAATAAAATCTTAACATCTACTAGGGGGAACTTCAAAGCCATGACAATAGGCAGGAAGTCTTACAAGACTCTTTGGCCTCTTTGCCCTCGTTTCCACATGCCTTACTACGTCAGCTTACAGTGTGACTGTAGATTTAGGAAAATGTTTGTACTGCTACATTTGTAAATCTACATTCGCACTGCAAACTTATGTAGCAAGGCACATGGAAAAAAGACCGAGGAGAAATGACAAAACTTGGACAAACAAAATTCAGTCCCAGACACTCAGAGAAAATCTCTGGTTGTGTCAGTACAGGCCTTGGTCATGTTGGTGATACCATCATTTTCATTTTCATATTCTCCATGTTGTACATGTACGTAGTTAATGTAACCAAGCAGGAACGTGGTCCGCACTGTTTTTCTGTCCTGTCGTTTGTTTCCGGTATTTATCTCTCAGAGGGGTGAGGTTTTCATTTGTAATTTAAGCGATTGCTCTCCTGGGTAAAGTTTAGCTTTTGTGTTTTTGTGAAAAATTGTTCACGACAGGTGCATACTTGGGGTCAGGTGCAAAGTAAATGTATGGACATGTACACTACAATAGTGTTGAAAACAACCTACAAAATAACACTGGGTGTGTTAACCCGTCATATCATGTCATACAATGTATGAGACCTGCTCCTCATAGTAAATTGTGAGTTAATCTGCCAACCATTTAAACCCACCGAACAAGGCAAAGATGAACACGTCTATTAAATTAAATGTTCACAGTAATATAAGACTCTGTCTGGATTACCACTAATAGAGACTCTGTCTCACTCTGGGACAGCACTGGGGAGAATAATTACATCAGATGACACTTCGCTCCAAGATGCCTTTCCTCTCATCCTGTAACACTCTCTCACCACCTTCTACTCTCAGCGGGTATCCTGGCCCAACGGGCATTACTGTCACCTTCTTTTTGTCCTTCACTCACTCGCTCATTCTCTCTCCCGCTCTTTATCAATAAAATTGTTTCTTCCTCTGCTGTCTTCCTATCTCGTCTTCAATTTGGACCGTCTCACAGTAATATCAGTTACTAATTCATGAGAAAGAAAATACAGCGACGGCAGGTGAGGGAGTTAATGCTCCAGTACATGTATGTCATGCCACCCTGGGCTGAAGGTTTCAGTGATTAAACAGTCAATGGTCATTAGGAAATGTCAGGCCTGAAATTGAGTAAAGGCCAAGGGCTAAGGATTGCCTCTGTTGCCCTGGTCTTTGCATTGCTGTCACTTTAGAATGCTCCCAACAGATACTGGCTTCCTCAGTGAAAGTGCTCTTTTCTCAAGGAAAACATTGACCACACAATAGTTAAATTCTAGGGCTGATATTTTGAAGACTGTAAGAAATATTGTAATTTGTTACTACTTGATAAAAAAAAGTTCACAAGTCTTTATTGGGAACCCTCATCTTAGCCTTCCTCTCAATTCAAAACAAAATTCTCAAAAACAATTTCAAACAAGATTTTTAAAAAACAACAACAACAATAATTGCTCCTCCAATAATGAAAAATTCCAGGCCAAATTATCTGCAACATGTCATCAGCTCAGTGCTACATTTTGATTATTACAGTACAGAATTTTAAACACTTCATTTAAGGACTTTGCAACACTGAGTCGACCATTGTTTATTTAAATATTAACCTTTTCCCTACTGTACACATCATTCAATCAATCAATTATGGGGATAAAGCTCCATCACTATCTATCTATTCTTTTCGTTTTCATATTCCTTTGCTATTCCTTCGTAAATGCACATATTTTAAGAGGCAACAGTTCACTGAAAGATGTCATTGAATGATTGAAGGAAGATTTGAATGGAAGAGAGAGAGAGAGAATGGAGGGAAGAAGGAAAGGGCTTCTAGGTGGACTTAAAAGAGAGAGTTGGGTAAAGATGAAGAGGATGTAGCCAAGGACATGCAAAAATATTGTCATCTCAACTCATGTGCAGGACCGGACCTGTCTACAAAAGGCAAATTACTGACGATCACGATGCTTCCTATTAGTTAGCAAAGTGAAGTAGGTTATAGACAAGTGTTCACAGAACTTTATGACAGGATGACAAGTGCAATGGACTATTTTGAAAAGATGCGCCTTAAGCTGTCTTTTGAAGATTTGTAAGAAGTATGCCCAGTGTAAAGAATCAATTCGGGAGATTTTTCCATAGACCTTTGGTGCCCGTGAAACCAAACTTCTTCCACCAGATGAAAAATGAGATCTAGCATTGTGACTCTATATAGGCCCTTGCACGATTCAAGATGATTAGCTTCCATGATGCTAGTTGTGTGGTTCACAACTTTATTCATCAACTGAAAAGTTATATACATGAACACAATCATTGTCATTAACAATGAGGTGAATCCAGAGTACAGGCATGGATGGAAATGACACAAAAATACTGAATATTCTGCAAGCATATAAAAAACCTTAAAGGTTAGAGCCATTGGGTTTTGGGGGGTCAATGTAATGCTTATTTATAGGCAAAATTTAAATACAAAAAATTAAAAAGCAACCTGTGAATGTTTCAGCTGATTACAGTGCCTACCTGCTGAAAAAACAGAAAAAACTGTCACAGTATTTACACGCGACGTCGAATCCATCCCTGCCTAGCGATGTGACAGCAGGTACTAATCGCATCTCTGGCCGCAGCATTTGCAACAAATGGACACCAACACTCAGAAGTCCGAGAAACGATTCATACATGAAGTGTTTCTCAGATTCAAAACAGTGGAGACTAAACAGCGGGGACATTTCAGACAAAATAATTTCCCAGGATGTTAGCTACCATTTAAAATAAGTAAACTTTCGGTTCGGATAGAAATTCCACAATGTTTTGGGGGTTATTACCATACAATGACCCTACCTTTAAACACAAAAGGAGGTAATATCAAGGACACTAAATAACTATTAAATACTTGTCTGGTTTATCCTACTTGTAAAAAACTGAACATATGTCCACAATGAACACAGAAAATGAAATAGAGGACAACACCTAAATGATGACCCCTCCAATTCTTGGTTTGGTACTTGGTTGTTTCTCCTCCAGAACTCTTCCACTGAGGGAATAAAACTAGGAGGGTTGATGAGGTAAATCAATACACAATCAAAATGTGGATCTGCCAGACCATAGCAAGGTTGTGAAGACCACTTAAGACCACTTAAATGCTAACAGGATTATTGCCATCCTCTCCTCCCAGTGACATGAATGAGGATGTGCCCAATCAATAATCATCACTATGAAGGAGACCCTGTGACAAATGTAATAGAGCGCGCTACACCCCTGACCCAGGGGTAGAAAACAACCTTACAAGGCGTTCCATTGATTGCTACTGGGCTATTTGATGGGATTATCCTCAAGTCACTTTGGACATCACACCTTCTGCACCCCTCTCTCTTTGTTTGTTTTGTATCCATTACTAGAAGATGCCACAAAGCTAGGATTCTGTTTCAGTTGTATCGTTTGTACATGACGTTTAGGTGAGGGGTGTGTATAAATGAAAACAGTTGTTTCCTGTTTTTCTTCTAGAAAAATTTGCTCTGAAATCGAGCCCTGGTTCTCAGCATATGATGTGTGTACTTGGGTGTCGCACTGCTGATGCCTCTGTTGTCGAATGTGATTGTCTGTTCTACCTTTTAAATACAGTTTTTGTTTTTCTTTAGGGTTTTTTGTTTCTTTCTGAGGCAGCCACACAAACGGGATGCGTTACACCACCATCAGCCCCATACAAAAAGGCCCGATGTTCCTCAGTTTGCCAACTATAAGTGTTAGTGTGCATGCGCGATTTGCAATTTACATATTATTTCATAGGACGGGTCTATTATGCATTATCCTTTCCAAGCCACATAAGTATGTGTTAGTGATTGGAAATGTCAACCCGTAAAAGACATGTAGGCCTAACACACAAAAATGTACTCTAAATTTTGTGTACAATGAAATGCAACTTCACAAATTTGCTTTTTTTTTTACAAACCTGCCAATAGCACACAAAACATTTTACAGTGTTTTTCAGACATCAATGACAAATAAAATTAAGCTGACCACCTTTGAATTGCTGGACGCCTAGTTGGTGCCTCTGTTCTTCTTAAATTGTTCTTGGATTGATTTTTTTTACTGTAATTGGTATTTACTGCCGGCCAGTTGCATTGTTAAATATGCTGCTCATTTTTCTCAAGTATTTTGTTGAATTTGTGTTTTTGATTGCTCTTCCAATAAGTCAATGAACTTTCAATGATTGCAAGTCCTTCACCAACCTGCCATGAGACAAGTTCATCCACTCACAGCAAATTTGTTTCGAATACAGCTTGCAACAACCTACCAGCAGATATTCTTGTCCTAAGTTTCCTTTATCTTTTACTTGCGATTCACATAAATGACTTTTGAAATGACTTGTACTCCAAAAGATCAACTTATTTGCTAAAAGCAAATATGGTTTAGACGTAATATGGTTTAGACGCAAATATGGTTTGACGTTAAACAAAGGTTTTATCAAATCCTCCATGGTTTTGTTAACCCCCGTGTCTCAAAGCCAAGCATACTGAAACTATAGGCCAGGGCCAATTAATTACATGTCAGACAAACTTGCCTATTTTTTGTGTTTTAGCCGAACCTGCCCAAATATTGCTTTACATATAAAGCTGTCTCTTTATAAAACAAAAGGAATATGGCTCATAATCTGCAGACCACTTTCTTGACTTGAAAATCAATGTACAGTCTGTCCTGACCAATACCGCTCATCAGGCAGGTGTTTATATATCCGGTTTCATTGGCATTAAACAACCGAGAATATTTCTATTCCTTCTAGACAGGATGCCAGTCCATCCCAGGTTACTTCCCAGCTCTTGGCCGGTACCCATTTGTACTCCTGGGTGAGAGAAGCAGTTATGATAATGTGCCTTGCTCAAGGACACAAGTGTTGCGACTGACCGGCCAGGATTTGAACCCACATTCTGTAAATTATAGAACTTACCACCCTAGACCGCTTGGCCACAACACCCCACAAGTAAGCCCTGGTTAGTATTTTCAAAAATTACAGAATGCCTCAGTAATGATAAAACCTGTCCCACACAACGCACTTCCTCTGCAAAGTTGCTAATAATGACAAGCTAGCACACTAGCTGGCACTCCACAGCAGTTCAAGATGCAGGGCTCTTGAAGACAGGCAAATAACGTCAAGTGTGTCTTGGGGGGCAAGAAGATGATTTGAGCCTTGCATTAATGGAGGTCAAACCTGAGGATGATGGATGTAAATGAATGAATAGCCAGGGAGCAAACCGACTTTGAATTTAGCAAAAGGACCCTATATAGTGCATGTCACTTGTCCTGCTTGTGTACACAGTCAGAACACTTGACAGCATACAGGTAGGGCAAGCTAAATGATTCACCTGCAAACATCATGGCTGAAGTGCATCCACACACACCACGGTCTAGATTGACTCTACTGATAAGCTTAGATCATGGGGTTAACGTAAACCTTGCCTCTTCTTCATGGGATTCTAAGATATCCCAATGGTAAATGAAGGACATCATTCTAATCCTTAGGCTGGGACTGTACACAGTACACACATTTTGTGTTTGCCCTGATGCGGTCTTGGCTTTATGCATGTTATGTCTACAATGTTTGCAGATTACTAACTGACTTTCTCTGACTGAATACTTAGGCGGCTCCATGAAGTGTATGCAGTGTGTACAAAAGCAAACTGAAATCTTAGCTGTTGAGATATAATGTACCCAAACTTCGGGCATTATGCTTCGTTTTTGAAACAGTAAAGACACCTAGGGGTTTTCTCCTTGGTAAGGGCACCTATGAGGAAATGGTAAACTGCTATTGGAACATTCAAACCGCAGGCACCAGGGCAATGACCAGAGGCAACGGCCTCTATAAAGTATATCAGGCCTGAAAATGTGAACGGGAAATGGGTTGTTTTCCATTTTTGTATTTAATTACTAGACTCTGATTTATAAGTGGTCCTGTAGGTTTTTAAGACCTTTTCCATTTTTGTTGTATGTAACTACTAGACTCCTCTGATCAGTGGTCAATTTAGGTTTTCAAGTCCTTACAGCCCAGTTGTATATGGAACAAAAGATAAACCATGTTCTATCTTAACACAAAACATGAAAAAAACATTTAGACGATTCTGTGACATTGAGTGATAAAGCAGTTTTATCAAACTAATAACAATGCTATAGGCCAAGTGTTAAATCGTCAAAACCCACAAATGATTAAATACCAGGTCTGTATTCCACCAAAGCAGATTTATAAAGTTATCAGCTTTATTAGAGTAAAATAGTTGTATCATCCTGCGGGGACAAAAACGTAGTAACAGGTTTTGTTTACAGTTGTCACGCATTGGCAACAAGGCCACCAGGTGTTTGTCTGGGCAATAAAGTAAAAATGATCCTGTTTACATTGGAGTCCGCCCTGTACTGATTGCATTGACTAGATTTATACGTCTGTAAAGTCATACTGTATCGAGCGTAAATTGATTGATTTTTGTCTCTCCAGTTGAAGCCAGCCACTATCAAAGGTTGAGAACGTTGAGGGTGTAGCTTGACCCTCTGTGTCAGTGTACATCATGTAGGTGTGGAGGGAACCTTGTGTAATGAGTGGGGATATAAGTAATGTACATTTGTAGCTTCGTTTGGCATACAGCATTCTCCCTAAAAAACAGTGGTCCGCTGGCCAAAAACACCTGGAGGACTGGTCAAACTTTACTCTTAGTAGTCCGGCTGGCTACATGTGTAGGTCAGTGTTGAAAATCATTCCTTAGGATAATGCCTGCGTCATTTGTATCCCACGAATGGCGCGTACACCGAGGGCACCCTGTGACCTTATGCTGCGTAATAATGGAGCGATGGAACAACAGCATGACGTCACAGGTGGAGGTTAATTTTTATACACATATGTAAAGTATGGACTTGGCGAAAAAGCTGGCGGACTAAGTGAAATGACAAGCTAAGTGGTCCTGCTGGCTAGTCACTGAAAAAGTTAAGGCAAACCCTGGCATATTGCACAGTTCTGGGTTTGTTCATACAACCCAATGAATGCAAATAAAAATTATTAATTTCTATTGTGGGAGGGGGGACTTTTCCCAAAATAAGATTATTTCCAGATACTGTAGAAGCTATTTGATTACAGCGCAGACGGTGTTTATCCAGACGCCATGTTAGAAAAAAGGTAATCCAATTTTAAACATCACTATC
>CM021532.1:11823598-11838035 GCA_010994315.2 Pisaster ochraceus
GCCAAAATGCAATTTGCCCGTAAAGATGGCGTCTATTGGGAACTATCTATAGCCCAAAGCGCCCAATCCTAAGGCAATATGCCCCCTTTAAAAGCATCATTTCTTTATTTCCACTGGTCATACTGACTTTTACCAAGCGTTTGTCTTTGCTGGAAGCCACTGTAAGGGTGCTGCTGCAAATGACAACATGGATTGATCTCAAGGAAGGGGAGTGTCGTCTAATTGAAACATTTGATACATTATTTAGACCGTCTTCGTCAACCAACATTAGAAAATGCTTACACCGCTAATACAAAAATAGAGCCCCTTTATTGTTATCAGCCACCTCTTAAAATAACAATAATAAATATAAATGTAACTAGTTCAAAGATGCAAGACATCAAAATAGTAAACAAGATCAACCATATTAAAAATAAAACCACCTCATTAATTACATACATGTACCAGATGAAAGAGATCAAAAATAGAAATACATATCCTGTATTTTAAAAAACATTTCATAGTCTAGTTAAGATAAACACAGAATCCAGCTGCAGTTGAAAAGGAATACATAGGTTGTGAAAAGGAGAATTAATACATTTAAATTTGCTTATATCTGAACAAAGGAAACATGACTTCCAAATAAAGTTCGTAAACCCTTTCATATATTTTCTTGCGAATCTCTCGAGCGTGAGGACAGTTTTGTTCGGCCGGTCCGTTCGGGTTACTTTATGTGCCGTAATACGTTATCACGCATGAACAGCCTCAACGACAGCATTCACGCGAGAGAAAAGGGTGTACAGAATCTCTCATGTCAAGAGTGAAGGATTGCATTGCTGACGAAATGTGGCAGCAATAAAGTGGTACCATAATTATGCATTTAAAAACACATTGTACATGTATAAAATATGTCAACGTTGTCACATCCTCACTTGAGCAGTGTACCATGCATTTATGCATGTACCGTAGTTCAACTTGTTCTAATTAGGCCTATAAAAATTGCCTTTGGTTAACTTCCATCACTTACATCATCGATTCATTTTTATATCTTGATGCCTTTTAATGGTGTAGTTTAAGCGTTTTACTGGATGTGATTTATTGATACGGAGCTCCACGAGTGCCATACCTAGACAATGACATAATACATCTCGCCAAGTCGACTTATTAAAACGAAAAAGTCGACTTAACAATTTGTCGAAAATCGATTTGGTGAGATTAAATATGTCGTTATCAAGACAAGTGGTATGGCACTCGTGAAACTCCGTACAATTCAGTTTTTATGCTGTAATAAACCTTTTATCTATCTATCTATGTCTGTCATTAGAATACTGTAGCCTACCTTATGTCTGTAATGTCTGTGTCTAGTACACCCCCCAATCTTTATACCCATTAATATAAGCTCAATCCTTGCAAAAAATCCAATCACACGCCTAGGTAAGGGTAGCAAAGTATGGTTATAACCTCATGTTATTATAAAATACCAAAACCATTATAAATTACTTTTTGGGGGGTTATACTAACATTGCAAACAGTACCTAGTATCTTACATTATCTGTATTAAAAGTGTGACTATTTCAGTAAGATTTCATATGATTTGTTTTATAAGTACAAGTCCAAATTGTCTCCGTGATTATGAAAGACATTCTGGGCACTAACTCGTAGTTAAAATCAAATTCAAGCATAATCGTTCAAATTTTGACATTACATAGAAGAACAGAGTAAAGAATAAACTAACTCGGAATGTATTTTGAGTATTAAGAAAATAAGTCCCGAGAGTTTTAATTTTGCTTAATACTGTTATGCAGTTCATAGGTTTCTGCTTGAATAATTTAAGTTAAAATACCACAAAAAATAGTATCTCTTACATTTGACTAAATAAAGACATGGGCATCCTCAACCTATATCAGAATCAGTAGATATACTATGAATGTTTCAGCAAATTTTTACAGATAAAAAGTACTAAATTGGTTTGTGCATGTTTGAATGGTGTACAATCCCATGATTACAAACATAACAGAACATTTTTATGTATAATTAAAATTTAAAATTCTTACTTTATTTACTCATATAAGTTACACGCTGAAAAATACAAAAAATAAGAAATCTTCTTAGTCAGCCTCAAGAACACATACCGTATGTGAAAATAAAAATTGTTTAAAAAAAGAAAGTACGTCCTTGGTTTACATACAAAAGGAATCCATTGAGATCAAAAGCTTTTCTTTCCACACAAAATACACCCAGGAAAGGTCCAACTCCCCTTTTTACAACATCCAGTACTTTGACACAATTCCTGTTTTGCAACAGGAAACTTATGTGTCCCTCTTATGTCATAATTACTAAACTTTCTTCCTTTTTCTTTCCTGTTTTTGTCCTTTTTCTATACTTTTTCTATACATACATACATACACTATGGGCTTTTATATAGCGCCATTCCATTTCGACCACATCGCTTAAGCAAGCAGACAATAGCATTGCAAATACAACAAATGAACAAAACAAGAATTTTCAGAAAGCAACTAAGTTAAACGATATTTTTAAAGTGCTTTCTTTAAAATAGGCAGTGAATTTGAAGTGCATATGGGGTTGGGGAGATTGTTCCACAGTCCTGGAGCGGCTAAAGGAAAATAATTTGTAGACAGCAGATTGGAGAGATTTGCTGCTTGTTTTTTTTCAGCAAGACGGGTGTTGTCTGATGCTGAGCGAATTCCAGCCCTAGCTTGACTGTAAAAAGTAAAATATGATGCACCATATGCTGGTGCATGTCCAATAAAGCATTTATAAACATACACCAACATTTTAATTTGAACGTTTTTTCACCAAGAGCCAATGGTAGCGTTTTAGAAAATGGGTTACATGATCACGTTTCTACATGTGTATTAACTTCGGACACATCACTGAGAAAACTGTGCTGCATGTGGTAAATGTACCGCCATTTTCTGAATGGGCAAGGCTGCTGTTTGCTAGGTGAATACATTACAGGGTGGTTACTTTTTTTTCTGACTTTTGTAAAGAAGCAACGATTTAGTCCAGCAGTTTCACACAGCAAAAATGTTCATAGTGAACATAATATTTTGTGCACACTGAATGTTTAAGTTAGTAGCAATTGATACATTTTTATGTAGCATTTTGCTAGGATAAACAAGGGAAATCGATCGTCCCTTTAGAGGATCATCCCTTTAGAGGATCATCCCTTTAGAGGATCATCCCTTTAGAGGATCATCCCTTAGAGTTAGGGTTATTTGAGTTAAATGATACTTTATGGGGAACACTACCCTGCGATCGCTCTTAATTGGGCTAACCCACCACTGTCACAAATCCCTAGGATTTAAAATGTCCACCAATTACAGCCTTGCGTAGACTCTGCTTGGCATGTGATTTGATCACAGTAAGTACGGATTTGTCAATGGGGGAAAATTACGTAGGGGCATCGCATGATTTTGTAGGTCCTCTAGTTCCTATAAAATAAACTGAAGATTAATGCATATTGTCCCTTCATCCTTCATGTGCTCACTGAAAAACATTTATTTATATTAAAAACAAAACAAATTGTGTTCAGGTGTTCTTTAACTGTTGTTGATCACCAATGCAGAAGTGTCACAACACACTAGAGGGTGAGCATTTTTATCCAAGATGAAGTTCTCCTTTCAGCTGCTTGACTGATGACTGGAGAAAAATCAAATTATAAACACAATTAAACCAAGACATCTAACAATGGTAATAATTTATGTTACCATAATTTCAATTAACTATTTGTTATGTAACGCTTTACCATGCCTTGAACCATTGTGTACGGATTACACTCAATACGATGCTTACAATATTTTTCAAAGAATTGATATTTTTTAATTATCCAAAAACACACATACTAATGTATAACGAGCAGAGCTATTACATGTATTCAATTAAATGATAAGAATATCAACTGGTGCCAAACTTGATCCCACCTCTAAACTTGCTTGATGGCAGATCAAATAATGAGATAAGTAGATATTAGTTTGGGTGGTCAAAGACAGCTGCCTGGATCTGCACCTGAAACATCTCAATTACTTGACAAGTGCTATAACAACTGTGCTAACCAGGTGAGTGGTCCAGTAATGCCTGACCCCAACGTGTACTCTCTCAAGAACCAGGTAATTTCCAGTATTATACCACCTGACAAACGTTAAATCAGTTCCTTGTTGACAGGTGATCCACTAATTGATTGGTGGGTCGTCAGATAATGTCTTGAAACCACAACCTATTAATCACAAGCCAAGTACTCCACCAACTAAGATAAGCAGTCCTTAGTTGGCAGGTAATCCAATAATACGGGACTGGAACCACAAACCCCTTGATTACTGTATGAGTGCTACACCAACCCCACTATTCCTTGGCCCATACCTTTCAGGTGGTTCCATAATGCTAACAAACAAGAATAATTAATGTCAATGTTCTGAATCCCGTTAAGAAACGCAAAGTGCTGTGATAGAAAATTTAACATCATCACCTCCTCTTCATCATCACTAAATCTCCAGAAAAAAAGTTACATTTACTCTCAGTTCAAAATCAAACACACATCATACTTATTTAAACGGATCAAATAACTGCAGTTTCTACTTACCAGAAGTTCTCGCCCCCTGGTTTCAATAGGGAGAGCCATGCATGCAATAGCACACAGAATAGCTGAGACACCATAGATGCTGAATGCCAATGCAGGAGAAGTGGCTAGCATGACCTGGGGAAAGTTTAGAAAAATAAAACGTAAATTTCTAGAATAAGGAGTCACTGTAGAAGTTAATACTGGAGAGGACGCAATGGCTCATTACCAGTCCACTTCCACTTCTAAAATATCTACTGGCAAAATGCTATGGGTGATATCATGCAAATTGTGAATAAAGCAATACAATTCTAAAGACATTTGGAGACCCGTTCAAATCAAACTAAAAGATTGAAGTGGAGCAAATTGTGGGAAACAATACTGGAAGGAGATTTGCATATGATATTAAAGGGAACCTATACCTTTGGTTTTTGAAAAAGTTTGATTGTTTTAATCCTATATAAATGTTGATATATACAATCAAACTAACCTGTGAAAATTTCATTTCTAAAGGTGGTGATGTTTTGGGGATATTGCAAAAAATCCAGAGCGGTTATGTCCACGCAGGAAGAACAAACCATAATTGGAATGCACAATCTGAGAAACATATCTGACAGTAACGTTTCTCAGATTCAGTTTTGGGGATAAAAACTGATATCTTTTTCCATAACCACATTACTTTGAAGTAAAATGATTCTAAAAATGCTTTTTACTACCGAATGCTGCTGTACTTCTAACCTAGTAAGTTTTTATTGCCATTAATTTTAAGAATGATTACAAAACGTATACCTTCCCTTTAAGAGAGAAAATTATTATACACGTAAACATCAAAACATAATGAAGATGAAGACCATTGTGTGAAATTGTGAAACAATGCCATAGTGCAGCAGGCCATGAATGTAGATTATTATGCTATCCAATGACACATAATAATAAGTTAATAATATTAACAATAGTACGCAGTTCTTATTGTAGTGCTTTTTCACACCCAAGTACATCTCAAAGCACTCATTACTTTTTTGACAAGGTATGCGGAGCTATGTTCGAAATATGCGAGTAAGACTCAATGGCGAGTAAGACACTGAACTGAACTCTGCCATTTCATTTCTGAAGAGGCAATCGTAAATGTGTTTCCATTGAGGCAATCTATGGTGTAACTGGAAAACTTTCAAGAAGCATCATCCTGGCTAAAAACACACAGTACAAGTGTCACCCTTGCAACGCATGTCATATGCTCAGACTGTGCCATGCTCACCATTTTGGGACTCAACAGGTAAGCGTGTAAATGCCCGTCGCCTACAATTTTCAATACACTGCATAGACCATGTAATACTACTACTAATATAACAGCATTTGTAGGGTGCATTTTATCTGTTAAACATTCAAAGGCGATGGACTAGGACAATCAAAGTATTTTCAGATTTGTTCCTAGGTCAATCTGAATAGATGTGTTTTAAGAGACTGCTGAGAGTGAGAAATGTCCTGTGTGTCTATAAGATATTTAAGTAGAGAGTTCCAGAGGCATTGTTAGAAAAGACCATAAATGGCAAGGCGAGTCCGGGGAACAAACAGCATGCTGCCTGATGACCTCAGACCTGGCCTGACATGCCGGTGCTTAAGCATGTTCTGTAGCGGATAGGGAGGGGCTGAACCATGATGTGCTTTGATTGTCAGGAGATTGATCTTGTACTGAATTCTGAAACATATGGGTAGCCTGTGTAGATTGTGTAGTATTGGAGAGATATGAGAAGACATGTATCTCCTAGCAGCATTTTGGACTGATTGCAAGGGAGGCAGTGTATTATGAGGCAGCCCATCAAGCAGAGTGGCCTTCAACATTCCAGGGCCTTTCTAGCAGGCAAGATACCACATTGGTCATATGAGAAATTTTGCATTTTGTGTCATAATTTCAACATACATTCAAGTGTTATACAGCTGAACAACTTTTGAGATGTGCCCCCTTTTCTTTATATCAAAAGTTAATAAAAAACGGACAGTGTAATCGCCATAAAAATATCATCTTCAGTGTATTATTTCATTGAGCCGTGTACAAACCGTACCTGCAGGAAGTCCAGGCTCTGTAGCTCTTTTGTGAATATGTGATGACAAAGGTTACATGGTCTATAACACACAGGCACATTGACTCCCAAAATGGCACTACCAATATTATTGTGATGATTACATCAGGTGAATTGTAAGGTGTCATGGCCGAGCAGTTTATAGCATCGAATTCAAGTTCTGGTGGTTAAGCCATTGATGTGTAGGTTTAAATCCTGGTCATGACACTTGTGTCCTTGAGCAAGACGGTTTACTATAATTGCTTCTCTTCACCCAGGGGTAAAAATGGATTTGAAAAAGCTTTCGGAGTGCCACCCCAGGCCAAGGCTGTAAACTGCCCAGGGAGCTAAGAAAGACTTAAGGAATATTATGACCAGGAAACTAATGACCAGGGCACTAATGTAAACTGCATTGATACGTTGTTGTAAAATGCGCTATAAAGAACTAGTTATTGTTATTATTATTACTAGAGGCAATGGCCTCCATGAACACTTGCTCACTTCTCTCTGATATTTGTAGGCTTACCTGTGCAACAAATGGTGTAATGATTGCTCCTATACGGGCAGCTGAGCTGCATGAACCAAGCCCAATGGCTCGTACATGTGTAGGGTACACCTGAAAAGGAAAAACCAGTCCAACACGATTAGCGCTAGTTTTATCAATAGCTCATAGTAATTACAATGAAAAATGATAATACACCGACAATTCATATCCATGAACATGTGCTTCACACCGTTAATACAAAACAACACAAATATGCAAATTTTTTAATTAACATATATTTGACATAATATACATTAAAAATGGCTCTAAACAACCTCAAGAAATTAATAAGCAATAATGAACAGTTTATCAGACACAACACCAGGGTCTAATTTCAAAGAGCTGCTTAAGCAGGAATTATTGCTTTAAAATTGTCTGCTTAGCCAAAATAAGCAGGATACCAGTCACAGATTGTACATGTGACATGGTATTTTTGGCTGGTAAACTTATTCTGGTAAGCATATTTATGTTGTACTAGCAACTTTCTATGCTTAAGCAACTCTATGAAATTGGGCCCAGTTTGAAACCAGAATGCTTAGCAATTGCACTTTCGTTTTAGGAATGAGTCAATATACAAAACATCACCAATGCACTCAGAAAAACATGCAGACAATGGTGCTTCACAATTTTCTGCTGAGAAAAAATAAACAGGATACCAGTTTTGGTTGGTACATGTGACATTGTATTTTGGCTGGCAACCTTATTTGGCCAAGCATAATTGTGCTTAGATAGGTTTTGTGCTTTAGCAGCTCAATGAAATTGACACTAAATATTATCTTTTTACTTTCTTTTCACTTGCTCTCTTTTATTCTAACCCAAGGCATGTAACTGACCCCTGGTTTACCTCTGGTGTGTAAACATACAGTGCTTGGAAGCCTCCAGATATAAAAGCCCTCGCTCCAAACAGCAGCACTGTTAATCCAATTCTAAAAGGATATAAGGAAAAAAACAGAGGTTGGCTTGGGTATCTAGGAACATAGGCTAAACCTTGATAAGCCATCGGCACAAATCACCCAAATCTAAATTATGCAGCCTTTCACCTGTTTTTGCTTAACAAAATTTGTCTACGCATGTTGATTTTTGGGGTAACAAACAGCTTTATTTGCATCATCAAATTGGCTTTGCATTTGCCTTCACTAAGAAACTATAGCAAACTATGTAGGCTCAGCCCAGACTACAAAATTAGCTATTCAAACAAAAAATTAGTCCTTACCTAGTTGTACACATGTTTAGGAGGAATATGAATATGGCGCACAAGGAGAACTGGATGGCCATGGACTTTTTACGACCAAGGTACTCAATCATAAGAAGAGTCACCAAGATTCCTGAAAAGTAAACAATTGATTGTCCATTAATGCTTGCATCATGATGCCATCAGGAAAGTTCCTCACAGAACAAAAACTTTCTGAGTTTGGACCCACTTCCTACACTAATACAGTCAGCTGAGTTTTAATGCTACATACGGAGTGAGGATATGAGAACAAAAGCGATCCACATACTGTAGGGACTTAAAACACTATGTGGACTTACACATGCCCATCCAGTGTTTTTACAGTGTTAACAAATAGGAGTTTCTTTACATCCACAGAGTGACTGCAACACAGAGCTGTGTGTGTATACAGATGCATTTAGCTTTTCAAAAAAGTTGTTAACCAAGTTTGCCATCAGTTTCATTCAAGTTCGTTTTCAATGCGAACACAGCTACGAGAGTATTTCTGATGAGTTCGTCCCAGTTGGATAGTGCTTGATATTTTTGTGATAGTTTTGCACAAATCTCTGATATCACAACTCGCTCAGAGTTAATGGTTAAAGGTAGGGTTATACTTTTGGTAATTGTCAAAGACCAGTATACTCACTTAATGTATACCAACACATGCATAAAATAACAAACCTGTGAAAAGTTGGTAAACTTTGAAAAAATTTGGGAAATTTTCACAGGTTTTCCACAGGTTTGAAAATAGACCGGTATACTCACTTGGTGTATGCCAACACATGCATAAAATAACAAACCTGTGAAAATTTGGTAAATTTTGAAAAAATTTTGAAAATTTTCACAGGTTTTTCACAGGTTTAAAAATAGACCAGTATACTCACTTTTTCACCTGGTGTATGCCAACACATGCATAAAATAACAAACCTGTGAAAATTTGGGCTCAATTGGTCATCAAAAATAATGAAAGAAAAAAAGCTCCCTTGTTGCATAGAATTGTGTGCTTTCACATGCCTGAAAGAGGCTTTATGCCTGAAGCCTTTCTCAGATTAAATTTTGTGTGTGAAAAATAACCCCTTTCTTAAAAAATACATTGCTCAAAGGGGGGTCGTTTCTAACAATGTTTTTATAGTATCAACAGCTCTCCAGTGCTCTTTACCAAGTAAGTTTTTATTGTCATTAATGTTTTGAGTAATTACAAAAGGTGTACCCTCCCTTTTACAGTTATGTTAAGTGGGAGCTGAGCTTTACCTGGGAACTCAGCGAAGGTTGTTATCAAGAGGGAGCCATAGTCACTGGGATCAAGAGTTGTACATTCATCAAAGCATGCTGATGAGGTCTTTTCTTCACTCCCATCACCTCCTAGAAATACATTTAGAAACAAAAATAAAAACAGTTATAAAGTGCGTTCAGGGGGCCAAGTTACAGGGAAGCCACTTCAGCTACATTTGATTCACCCTTGAATAATCCCATTGACCTGTTGACGTTCTGATTTTGATACAAGAAAATTAATACCTTGCCCATTTAGCATGTTAAGGAATGAAACTACAGGATCTTGATAGTTTTATAACAAAACAACTGCAAATAAGAATAGAGCCTAAGCTCTTTCAGTGGTAAGGTCGTACATGTACGATCTATTTTATGTATTCCGAAAAAGCCATTACAATCTTTTTTAGGTCTTCAAAAGTGTCATCAATCGTACATGCATGACCCATAATATACACGCTATGAGGGCATAATCACTCAAGAAATACTTTTAACTTTAGAATGTGCCAAGGCAACATAAATCAACAAAATACTTTTTTTTATGAGAAAGACTTGTTTTTCTCTTTTTTTTACAGAATTTTGAAAAACCTCAAGAAGCTGGGCATTTCAAAACAGGCACTAAAAGAGTTAAGATTGGACAGTGTTCTAATTAGCTACATGTTTTACCTTTGAGGCCAGACAAAAAATTCCTCAAAAAGTGAACGATGTCTTAAGTTGGAGCACAGCCAGAGATCGGAAGTATTTGAGGGAAAAAAACGGAGGTACCGGAGAAAAACCCTTGTGGCATAGGAAAGAACAAAATCATAACTCTATTCACGCCTTAGCCGGGAATCAAACCAGGGCCACATTGGTGAGAGAGAAGCGCTTTACCCACTAACCACCCATGCTACCCAAATGTAATGCTGCCATCTGTAATGCTGTAACTCACCATAACATTTATCATTTCTGGAGAATAGCTCACTTGAAAGTAGAACAATACCATAATAGGCAAAAGCGTTTATGAACCTGAGGGTAAAAAGAAAAATATGCCTCATGAGAATCAGCTTTCACGTACTGTATGCAGACATAAGGTTCAAAGTTCAAAGTTTAACTATTTTATGCAGTATTTAAACAAAGTTTATAGTGTATTACCCTAGCAATAGCATGTGGATCCACACTCCACAACACATAAGTACAAGAACATCGACATACAGATAATCCACACACGCATAAAAACATTACCACTGATCATGAAATCTCGTGCATACATTTGTAAGTAGTTGAACAAAACCAATCAACAATTTTATCTTTCAATGGGTATTTCTTAAGACAAAAAAAATATACTTAAGTACAGGTTACATAACTGGTACATAATTGGTGTCATTGTCAGAAAATGTGACAAATAATCCTCAGGCTGTTTTAAGACATCAGATGGCTTAACGAGGCAAACACAGACATTGATTTAAACCCCTTGAATAGAGCTCAGCACTCTGTCCCTCACTGTTCTACAAATTCACAAAAAATGGAAAGATGGCGCCACCGAACAAAGACATTGACAAAATAGGGAGACTGCCAACAAAGGGCTACATGTAGATAGCTCAGTTGGAAGAGTATGGACACCTTAAACCAGAGATCATTGGTTCAACTCCTGCTCTAGTTAATTTTTCTTTGTTCGACCCCAAAATCAACAAGAAAAATGATTATACAAAATGCTCACCAAATGAACACAAGCAAAACTGTTGTAATTCCAGCTTCTCTGGTGGCAAACAGGTCACTGAAGCGCCCACGTTTACTCTGTAATGGAATATATTGAAAAACCAAAGTCATGCCTCATTCAAAATAATACTTATTTTTACAACAATTGAAAATGTAAAACAATTTATTCAAAGACTGAATTGCAATGTATGATGACTATTATTATAATTATGTTATTTGACCCAAACTACAGAGAACAAAAATCTGTACAATGTAAAATGAAGCAATACAAGATAAAAGCAAGGCAAACAAAACATATATATATATTATATATACATAATATTAGTAGGGGAGATGGCCTTAGCTTTCGATCCAAGCCGGACCTTCGTCAGAGCATAAACAAGAACAAACACAAACATATCCATTTATAGTAAAACATAATTATACAAAAAGAAAACTGCAAAGAAACATCACTGAAACAAGTGATAAAATAAAACAAATAAAATAACAATTAATCATTCTGACAAGAAGCTGTCCCAAGTCCATCAAAAAACCTATGCTCCAACCAACCGAGTGGTCACCATGTGGTACCTCAACACCAAAGTATTTGTAACCAGATTTCTTGGTTTAGCTGACCTCACTCTAACAGCAGATAGCTTGGGATACAGCACAATACCCATGCGAAACCATGCTATGTGTCTTGCAGCATTTTGGGTAGTTTTGTGGCTAATTACGGTAAAAACAATGTTTTTTTAAAGGAACCTGAAAATACATTTGAAATAAAACTTTTTCTTTTAAAGTATTCAGGCAAAGAAAGGCAGTTTTCAATTTATATGCGCATGCTTTTTTTCATGTCAGGAATGAAACTTGGCGAATTTGAAAATTCCTGAAAATTTTGCTTACTGGCCTGAGTTGCCATTCCAGACCCTGAACCTCTTAGATGGTACAATAAGGGAGGTTCTGCAGACTCTGTGTATCACTAGAAATACAAAAATACATGTTGGGAGTTGGGACACCGTCCATTGGGGACTATTTCTTTCTCCCTTTGGTGACTGCTTTACTTATAATTTCTAGAAGTTTTCTGAGAAAAATCCAGAAATCAGGAGAAATCCTGAGCAAAACACACACCTGACATATTGAACAGAGCTAGTCATTAATCAGCATAAAAAACAACATGAAAATACATCATATATTGACCCCCTTGCACGACCCACAGTGCACTTACACACCCCTATCCTGTCCCTACATGTATTTCAGGAGTCAAAATGTACACAAAGAAATTGACACCCAAAATGGTGGAAATTGTAGATGCGCATTTGAAAAGCTGCGCTCTGCATCTGCAAGGAGTCAACATGTAAAGGAACAAATAAAAGACAGCCTTTTATGATTCTAAAACAAAACAAAAAACCCATCCAGTAACACAACATCGATATATAGCTGCTCGATGTGACACAAATATTAGCAATTTTAACAAACTTTTCTAATTATCAAGTTTCCCTATTCTTCAGCCTTTATCCTTACCGAAGTTTCATCAATCTTGAGCCTTCCTTTAGGCATGGGTTTTCCGTTACCATCGGCTACTTTCTTTAAGATGCTCATTGCCTTTTCTCTATCTCCACATGCTACATAATAGTATGCACTCTCAGGGAAGAACTGTAAAATAATTCAAGAAACACATTTTGTCCAGTCCATTCATGAAGCAATTAGGTGCAGGGAAAGGCAGATATAATTGCAAAAGAATTTATATTTAAAAAAGAAAAAAAAAAAAAAAAAATGTTGTTAATGGCTACACATTTTGACACTAGCAAAGTCTTTCTCAAACACATGTCACAGGCTAAAGAAAGGCTCTACTGGGGTCCAAACAAACAAAATAATTTGCATTTATATTGCAGGTCATCTTGGTTGATAAGCTAATTCTATTTCTCTTTTAAAACAAAAAACTAAAACGAGTACACACTGTCCACACACAAAAGTGGGAGGGTTTTTTTCAAGTAAAAAGCTTACTTGATAAAAAATTGGTACTGGCAACAATAATTTGTGAAAAACATACAATTATATTTTAAAGCATAAAAACGTAAAATAAATATATTATCATGAGCCAGTTGCTGCTACATTCCCAGTCATAAATTGTGGACAAGCCAATGACATACCTCATGGAATTCCATAATAAAACGGCTGCTACAAATCCCAGTCATAACTTGCTAACCCCTCCCCCACCCCCCACTCCCGGCCCGATCAATGTTGACTCTCATAACACGGTCTGCGCTCCAGCTCGGGTGTTAGTATTATGATTATTTCACTCCCTATTATGAGTTATTCTGCCAACATTCCAACAACTAACATGCAACAATAAAATCAAGTAATATTTGTTACTGTTCCATTACTAATGATGCAATGGAACAGTAACAGAAAGGTATGAACAACCATTGGAAACAGATGGCAAGACAAACTCATTAAACTCATTAATGGCCAGGATTATTGAAAGTGAAACAAACCACTTTGCTCGAAAGCCTATAAATCCCATCTTAAAATGGGAAACAATCCTAAACAAAAAATTTATATTAAATGATAATGATTGGCGGGGAAGCAGGAGATGAGGGAGGGTGTGTTTTTTGTCTAATGGCCCAAGCATTACGGTTGGAATTATAGCTCCAAAGAGTCCTACATCTGAGGGAGGACAGCATTAAATGAGGTGAAGTAAAAGGAAAACATTACCAAACATACATAAATAGAATAGATGAAGACAAATGTCATTGTTGGGGTATGAGGTGTTAGACTTACCTTTGAACATAGAACAAATAACAGCAATGGGATTGCAGAGAACAGCAGCAGATACCTCCAGCCTAGGGTGGGCATGACAATCATCCCCAGCAATACTTCAAACACAACACCTAGCACCCAGAAAATCTAAACAAAATCACAGGAAAAAATCTCAAAACCTTACAGATCAGACAACAACATATCACTTAAATGGCTTGTAAGAAGGACACGTTGAACCTAACAAACAATAAATAACTTCAACAGACTAATAAAATATTGTGTAGCACGTACAAGGGCGTCGATCGCTACTGAAAAGCAGGGGGGACGGGCGAGCAAGTATGAAAAAATTCATGTTACATTACAGGCCCAAA
>CM021532.1:11885390-11904880 GCA_010994315.2 Pisaster ochraceus
ACAAACAATTTTATTCCCGCCAACCTGTTTTGGTTTTTGCACACAGCACTCTAGCGCTGCTTTGTTTCATCATTAGGCTATGCTTAAGCTCAAGAAGTGAAACTTAAGTTCTTTTTTTAGCCTATTTTTTTTTTCTTTGAGTTTGAATAAAATAGAAAACTGTATCGACTGATTATTAGGCTGTAAAGGCCTACGTTTTTGCACTGCATGTTGCAGCATTTTTTCCCAATAAATATAAATATTACAATATAAACATTACAATTAAAATCATATAGAGTCAACACTCTAATACTCGATGGTTGCTCTCAACATAATAATTATTATTATTATTAAAATTTTATTTTAACAATGGTATCGGTCTATGTTTGATGAATTTGACCATCCTCAAACTTTTGCTCGACACCCGTCGCGTCAGCTCGGGATTTTATATTGGAACAGAATGATGGGAACCCCCCCCCCCCCCCCCCCCCCCCCCCCCCGCCCCCATGGTCTCTACCACTGATCTCTATTATACTGTCAATATTATAATAGAGATCAGTGGTCTCTACTGGTAATAGTACATACCGCCCTCAACGGCTCATTGGCGTTTGGCGATGACATCATCCAAGTGTGATGTCATCATCACCATCGAAAACTGAATTCGTGCATGATCTTGTATATGTTGAGTTGATGTCGAAAATGATCGTGAAATTTTCTCTGTTTCACACGGTTTCTCGACAAGAAGTCTCATGTTTTCGGCAAGATTTTTGCGTCGACGTTGGGTGTTGGCGTTGATATTCTTTTTTTCTTTGGGTTACTTCTTAAATAGTACATTTAATCAGGTAGGCAAATTATGTATTTTCAATGGTTTGTTTTGTAATTGTATTGTACTTGTCCTCCTATGGCTGGTTTGTACGACGAGGGCCTACTACGTTATTTTATCTCGAAACATATGATCACTTCGATCATGGATACAGAATACTGGTAACTATGCTTTAACAGTTAAATGCTAATGGTCACTTAGTACCACTGTCATGACTGTAGTCTTTTAGTTGTAGTGGGGAATTTTCTCTATTTTTACAACTGGTCATTTCATTTGTTGAACTTGAATGAATAAAAAACAAAATGCTTCTTTTTAGCTAGTTAATTATCACTACTCGCTAGACATGCTATTTGCTTGGATTGGCTTTCGGTGTACTCACTCCTTTGTGAAAAAAATTGTACATGTGGTCGTACTTGTGCCCGGTGATTTACCATGATGATTTTTAATTTATACAACCCAGCCACTTACTGAACGTTCGAACGAACCCAGCTACAAAAAATGTCCAAATGAAAACAGAAAATGAAATAGCTTGAAAACCCTCCTCCAGTCATCAACAGCACTGGCTTTTCGATATGTCAAAGATGCAACATCAGGCATTTAAATTATACGCTCTAGGTCATTTTGGGTGCTCTTCGCTTAATTAAAGACAACCCTCTCATATAACCTAACCTGATAACTATCAAAATAGATAAGTGCCCTACATCGTCGCATAGATCACATGGTACCGTTTGCCGTTAATGCATTATGCCTTGGTTGTGGATGGATGTAACGCCAAACGGTCATTGGTTTACACGGAGATCAATGTAAACCAACAACCCGACTGTTTTAGGTATTTAGGAAAAAAATTACCTTTGGGCAAATGTCATACTCATAGCTGAACAGAATGCAAAAGGGATGGGGCATTCCTAATGATAGTGCATGAAATAGTTTTTTCCCAAGAGAATTATTGCAATAGTTTAAAATATTTGTACCTTTGGCTTCAATTTTAGGTCGTTCCAATTGGTGTGATAAGTGACAGATTTGAAGACCTCCCACACACAACCCTGCAGCTTCAACTGAGGTCACGTGTTGAAGTTAATGACAAAAACAACTCGTCATTCTGCCTTAACTCAAAACAAGGGCACACCTTAGTAGTTGACAATAGAGGTGAGTGATGAGTGGTCTGGAATCTCAAAGATTCAAAGGAATGGAATCAATCTGTAACTAATTTATTACAATTCATTCATTATTCATAGTCATATTTATTATTCATTCATTTATGTTTTTCATTCATTTATGTTTTCCTTAGCAATAGGGTCTAATGTTTAAATAAATAATTATATGCCAAAAAATATACAACCAACATGTTTCTGCGGTCGATCCGGGAACACCTGGGCAAGCCTTTCCTCTTTCACGATAAGTGTCCTGGTGGGTGGTGCGTGACACAACACTTAGGACCTACAGTTTTTACGCTCCATCCACAGTTTTATGTCCCATGATATACATGTAATATTTAAGCAGATCTGTATTTTTCATAAACAAAAGTTTATGTAATTCGGCAATTGGCATCACATGTGTATTTACAACTGTACATTTACATTGTAAGTTACATATGGCATTCATTTTGCATTGCTAACGGTTAGCTAGCAGCTATGAAAAACAAATTTCCAAGGTCAGCTTTGTAAGCAGAAAACATCTGCTCACTGCACAGAGGTTTCAATGAAATTTGACCTAAATAATGCTCTTCTATGTGTCTCTTTTATAAACTGCAGGTTTTGTATGTCCAAGAAAAGCTGTTCTGGTCAACAACTGCTGTGACCCCGAGTCAGAGTCTTCAGTACTTTATTCTTGCAGCTCCTGTCGCGACGACACCAACTGCTGTTCCATTTATGAGGATTGTGTGTCCTGCTGTATGCATCCTGAGAAGGTTAGTTTAGGGTTTGTTGATTTTCTTATTTGTTTTCAATGTGCGCTTTGGTTATACTGTACATAGCAATAGGCTTTTTTTGCTATGTATACACTCACTGGTCCATCGACATACATTGTCATTACATGTTTGTGTAATACTCATAGTCCCCTCTAATTCGCAGTATTTTTTTTTTACTGTTTACAAGATGCAAAACTAAGAAAAATTAATGTTTTTTCATTGTTATTCTTCTTCTTATTATTATTACTTACTTGGCCATTGATACAAGAAAACAACACTTCCAACGTCAAGATAATACAAAACTGTAATTAAAATGCTAGGAATTTGCTGTTGAAAGTGCCCCATGCGGTCCAGAATTAAGTCAACTGGGAATTTGAGGTCCCTGCTCTCTGTAATTAAAGCGTTTCAACTTTGTTTGTCTTACAGGAGGCATTACTACAGGGTGTTCTAGGTAAGGCCAGTAACACATTAAAGCTGTTGTTAAAGGCTGTCAGGAATCACTACGAGCTTTGCCTCACCAAGTGCCGTACTTCCTCTGAGGTATGTCTAACTAGCCAACATGAAACCTCTCTCAGGTTGTACCCATATTCAGTTCCTCAACATGGGTTCACCTGCTGGCCTGGGCCCACTTTCATAAAGCCTGTACGCACAAAAACTGGCTAAGCACAGGAAAATCTTGCTTTGCAGAAACACGTTACCAGCCAACATTCCATTGCACTGTTGCCACTGGTACCCCGCTCATTTCTTTGCTAAGGAAAGAAATTTGCTAAGCAGAATTTTCTGCTCAATAGCTTAATGAAATTGGGCCCTGATGCTTCACATGAGCAATTGCCTCCTTTAGTCCATGGCCCTAGTCATTGCCCTGGTGCCCCTTGAAATGTTCCAGGCCTGATACATTGTGTACTTCATAGAAGTCACATGGGCATTTGCCTCCAAGCTCCTGGTCTTTGCCTTGGTGTCTCTTGAAATGTTCCAGTTCAAATTTACGGCAGAAAATCTGCCTCACCCTTAATGCCCTTACAAGAACAAAGTATTAGCCCTGCAGCCAAAGACAGCTACAATGTTAGACAGGATTCCCCAGACACAATGTCATCTCAATGTACAATTCCTGTATGTAGCTGTGACTGTTGACTGCAAGTTGCTTTAGCCACAGCCACAGAAAATTGCGTCAATAAGCAGAACTCAAATGGTGTAGGGGACCTAACCTTTGTGACCCTATTCTTATATCAAAGCCCATTAGTCCATTCAAATTTATACAGCTTGTTGTAGTGGCCAAACATGTCCAGTTATTTTGTTCCTGTAATACAAAACATAAAAGGGAAGTCAGATTTTGGGGATACATGTTCTGCAGTTTCTTTATTGTACATGTAGGCCTCTGTCTTTGGGATCTTTCTCGTGCAGCCCATTCTCCCATGTCAAACCTCAATAAAATATACATACATGATGTACCATGTCGAATTAATTAAAACTATGCCTGTTTGTTTTTACTATTTTGTAGAGCGTACAGCACGAAAATACATACAGGGATCCAATTGCAAAACACTGCTACGGACAGACCCCCCCTAAACTTCAACCACCAGGATAAAGCTTGTGTTATCACCTATATACAGAAGAACCCAAGGGAACCCAGCACTTTTTGCAGAAAGAACCCCCTCCCCCCTTCTGCCACTTGGGTAAAGTGTGCCTTAACACCCAGATGAGGATTTTCTGCTGAGCTCGTGGTGGGGAATGGATAGCACTGTAGTGGTACATGTACATCTGTAATTGCCAAATCTGCAAAACTGTACATCGCCTGGAAGAAAACACTGGATAAAAGTATTTTGTGCTTATACCTGTACAGTAGATGGCGGATGGTCAGCGAAGTAGCTTTGACTGTATCTCAGTTGCTGCTAACATGTAGATGAACTGGTGTACTGCATACACGTATAGATAAGGTCCGGGAACCAATTGTTACTGAACATTGGATCATGTGTCTTTACCGTTTTGGGAACTTAGTAACTTTGAGATAAAATTATTCTCATGCGTTGCATGACATGTGCAATATTCTGTGGAACTACTACTTAAGAGCGTAAAAAAAAGTTGTTGGATTGACAAAACCAAAACTATTTATTGTTATAAACCCTGTAATTGTACTATTTAAACTCCTGAAAGGAGTAGAAAGTGCCAAAGTATTGTGGTCATCGGATACCAAATGGAGGGCAGAACTGGATTGACCTTGTCACAAGGGGGCAGGCTGTCTGAGCGCAGTAGACACCACCCTTTCAACTTGCATTGGTTGGATTCTGCTTTGCATGAGACGCTTTTACCAGGGTCTCCGTGGGAAAAGGTCAGTCATGTGACCTCATCTCTCTGTTTCTACTCACCTCTTTCATACTCTGTTTGTTTGTTGTTAAAGCTTCTTTAACACTGGTATTTGCTGTTTAAAATAGATGTATTTCCAACTGGATGTAGTGGGAAGATGTAAAATATTTATATTTTTCAAAGAAAAAATAACATGAAAACAAAGTTTTGTGGGATTTTTTGCTTTACTTGAAATTGTGATTTATTCCACGAACAAACTTGAAGTGAGCTATAATCTTTTTGTTTAAAACGCAGACATCAGAAACAATATGAAGCAGTAGGAACCTTTTCAAAATTATGGCTTCTGATTGTGCTCTGGCTGAGGCTCCATCAGTTGTTTGTTTGTTTGTTTGTTTGTTTGTTTGTTTGTTTTAGATGATCTTCCCGTCAAGGGAACTTATGGCAAACTCCCATAATGGGATATAAACGCCAAGCTGGCAACAGCCAATTTGGCTAATACAAATGTTGGTTTAGCATCAATGATTATGAATTGCACAAACCAATAAATTGTGATTCGGTAACTAAAAGACCACTTATTCTAGTCATTGTTAAATCAGCAGTTTGGTAGAATTCGAACCCACAACCTTGTGATTGCAAGTCCTGCAGTCATTTTGAAAACAGGCTTTTGGTACATGGCTTCAAACAGGCAGATGGAGCCAAAGCCACAGTCCAAGCTGAAAGCCACAGTCAAAGCCAAATCTGCTGTTTTGAAAAGGCCTAGGCAAACCTAGGATTGAAGCTGTACATCATATGCACAGTGTATGGAACTGAATTATCAGTCAACAGAAAGAGTGTCTAACTCTCCTATTAAATGTATTGTCTTTATTCCATCTATCTTTCCTAACAGACTCACAATTTCCAATTTACGTCTGCATTTCAGTAGATTTCATTGTTTTTTAACAAGTTCATTCTTTAGTCTTTACATGTAGTTTGTCACTTCATGTTAAAATACATGTTATCATACTTGCTTTTGTATGTTTTTCATGCGAACATGTGCATGTGGATGTAGTTTTGTATGTCAGGCCTGGAATTGCATCTTAGAGAGGGCAAAGGACATTTTCATTTTGCAACGGGCACTTCCATTGGAAAATATGAACGTCCGGGCAACTTTTGAAGGGCACCAAGGCCAAGACCAGGGCAATTAAGGCCATGGCTTCCCTGGCCCAATAGCTTCCCTGGCCTCTGTGTAATTCCAGGCCTGATATGTATCCATGTATACAGAGATTTGTTTTATACCCTTAAAACCCAACATATGTATCGATAAAATCCTTCCCTGGTCATCCAACCGAACCCAAAACATAAATGTGCATCACTTGTTCACACTGTTCCTGCAGGCAATGACAAAGGGTTCGTTTGGACATGCAATACTTAATCCATTAAACTCGTGTGGAGTTGAGAGTTAGATTTTTTATTTTTTTTCCTGTACACAGTACCTACAAAGCTTTATTGAAATTATCATTTGAAATTAGATTAATAACATGTAGATCCTAAGAACATGTGGAAAACTGAATAAAACTTATCCTACATATATTTTTTGTGAAGTGCTTACTCCTGTTGTGTTTTGTGATCTTTTTATGTAGTGCTGTACATTCCTAAAACATTTACTATTTTTGAGTAAACTACCCATGCATGCGCTTACTAAAACATGTTTTAACCAACTGCAGATTTGGCGTAGTGAATTACACTCATCTGTTTGGCCCTTTCATGGCAAAATAGCCCAACTCAAAAGTTTTTTTGTTATTTAAGATCATTTCTGGGTAAATTGAGGGCACTTTTTCCATTTCAAAGTTCTAAAGGCATACTATGTATGTTTTTTTATGATCTATCTCGGCCTCTTTTTACACTTTCACCCTGTTTTTATGGCAAAGCAGCTCTGTACTAAGGCTGTTTTGCCATGGAAGGGTCGTGTTCTACGTGTAAATGATTTGTGTGTTGTAATCAGGCAATGCATGGACCAAATTATAATGGTCAGCAGACACAATTTACCAAAGATTCCTAAATACCATGTCATGTTTCTGGTTTTGTCTGTCTTGCCTTTGCATACATGTAGGAGGACTTCATACTCTATTCATTATCCTTAAAGACAAAGTACAGGATTGGCAATCGTAGACAGTGCAAGTGTCCCGCATATTTAAACAATTTTTGGGACCACTTGGTCCCACGAAAATTACTCCAATGCGTGAAGGAAACAAACTTGTGCACTTCAACAGGCCCCAATGTTCAAATTTGGGCGATTCTTGCACAGTCTATTGGAATAACAAATTGACTAGTTTCAAAGCTCACTGATAATAATAAAGTACATATATTGACCCAGGCAATCCTATAAACTATAAAAGGTTTTGAGAAAACGAAAGAAACCAATATTCTTGAGTTCCTTTTCCCATCATTCATGCAAAAACTTGCAATCTGATTTGACTACTGTACCCATGTGATAGGTGCATGCTAGCGTCGGTGAGAAGCTAGCGCAGATTCTAGAGTCGGACCTTTCTACTGATGATGACAGCAGACGGATGATCATGCAGCTTCTGGGACCGTTGTTCATCAATCGATTCATGGAAGATGTGGTGCAAAATCAAAATTTTCAGGTGGGTTGGTTTTGTGTTGATCTTCGAAGTAACCCAAAAGCATTCCGCACTAAATGATGTAACTTTTGCTCAAAATAATTGTATGTCAGACAAACATTCCACCACCAGCTCTCATGTGATCACCGCATTGGAGCGGCAGATGGCAGAAGCACAGTCGCATGCGAGTAAACATAAAGTGTGCGCGCCTGTTAGTGAATTTTGACATTTGAGTTCCGGGTACTGGGCATCTATTGTAAGCGTTAGTGCAGGAGTGCTAATGTTTGACTGGTTGTGGAGCATTTCGGTATCAATCCACTAAATCCGAGTACAAGTTGGGTATTGATCCTTTGCATTAACGTCACACAGGAGGCTGCTGTCTGCCATGCTCACCATTTTGGGAATGAAATTAGGGTTAAAGCTAACACTGCATCGCGTAGTTGTGCAATACACTGTGAATAATACACAGGGACATTGACTCCCTTGGCATCGTTGGATGTGGGAAGCAGAAGCGCTATATTTTTCTATATTTCTTTTGCGCTTGTGTGATAACTAATAATAGGAATGCCAGCATTTTTGCCAGACATGCTGTACATTTCAGGCTTAGAAATGCACGAAGGACACCTTAAGGAGGCCCTGGTCTTGGCTTTGGTACCCCTTCAAAAGTCTCCCATACTTAATGTCCCAATTGAAGTGCCCTTTGCAAAATAATAAAATGGCCTTGCTCTCTTAAAGTTGAAATATCAGGGTGACATTTAATCTCACTGTAAAATCCACAATTTGTTTAATAGGATCCTAATGACATAAATGAGGTTGATGCTGAGGCTAAGAAAAGCCTCCATCGCTCCACCCAGCTCCTCCTCCGTGAAAAGTTGGACCAAGCCATCAAAGAACTCGGATATCTCCCTCAGCCATCCAGTAGTACCTCATCCACCCCGTTACCTCAAGGGCAGAGAGATGAAGCCGACCAGGGAGTGACGGAAATGCATGCATTCCATGATCACGCTAGGAAAATCTTCAGGAATGGGTTGGAAAGAGATCTTGTGATCGTGGAGACATCAGCTAAAAAAGGTATTCAGTGGTACATAGATTGTGTACATGTACAGTATGCGAAAAATTTAATTGGTTTGAAAAGATTCCATTTGAATGAAACATGTCAATATTGTTTTTTTCTTTTTCGAAAGACCATTTTAATGCAGAATTGAGTCTTGGAGCGTTTCCAGTAAGGAATTAATTCACAATTGGCACAAGCTACAAGTTGTTTATTAAGAGTGTGCAATCCTTTAACACATCTGAGAGGATGTGCTGGACTCGCCCGGTTTTTGTTTAGAAATGGACTCCCTAGCCTGCAAATAAACTGCTACTGTTCTGAATTTCCAAGATGACATTTGCATATACCTTTGTCACTTCAGCCAATTCGGAGGAATCAAGGGGGTCCAAGCTCTCCAGCAGTACCAGTGATCATCTCGGCAAATCCTTGCACGTTATTCTCCAGCGCGACCCGAGCCGACTCGATGAAGTGTGCCGTCGAATTTCAGGGCAGCAACTACCGGCGACATTGCGTGGTTACTTGTGGGCAGAGATTCTTCTAAGAATGGTGGATGATGGCGGGGGAAGTAAAGACAAGTAAGAGAGTTCAGATTAATGCATGTTGAGGTTAAGACTTTCAAATTTGGGATTTTTAAAAAATGTTATTGTAGGGAAAGTGTGAGGGTCTGGTCTTCATTGCGTGTTAGTGACCTGGGCCCAACTTTATAAAGCTGCTTAAGCACAAAAAATAGCTAAGCACAACAAAATTATGCTTACCAGAATAAGGTAAAAGCCATAAATTCCACAGGTACATTCTGTGACTGGTATCCTGCTTATTGTTGCTTAGCAGAAAACTGTTCAGCAATATTTGCTGTTTAGGCAGCTCTATAAAAGCCCAGGTCGGGGGCCCGGCACGGGTTCAAAATGGCCATAGCCTGCTTAAACTCCTTAAGGTATTTATTACAAACATAGTAACAAATTCATGTTTCTAGATAGACTATTTTGCAAGAACATTTCACATGCTAAGATTAACTGCCTAGACTTAATAACTTAATACCATAAATACTGTTATTTCTAACTGAAACCTTACAAGTGCAACTAAATTTTTCACTCAGACCCTCTGAGAAAATGACCCGTAAGAGGTTCGCCAAAGCCGTGTCAAAGGGCAAAGTTGACTTGAAGACCACAAGGGCAACTGAGTGTCCAATTGGTGGTCTGATTGAGACAGCTGTGAATGAGGTAATAATCCCTAAGAAATACTTTATCATAAAATAGCCAATGAAATCAATTTATCTTGAGGGAAATTCCAGACTTTTGTCTGAATTTTGACTTTTTATGTCTTTTCTTGGTGACAAAAGCGCAGTTCTTTTCTTCAGGAATAAAGAAAATAATTTCTTTAATTTACTTCTCCAGTGCTGGGGATTTTGTTCCAAAAATCTTTAAAACCTATAACTCCAGGGATTACTAAAAGGTGGAAATACAATCATTTCAACATACCTCCTAAAATTTGAATCCTAGTTTCAGACCTTTTGGTCAGTGATGACTCTCATCTATAAAAAGCTTCCTTGGATGAAGGAATTCTATCTTTTCAAACATTTTGAGAAGTTGAATTTTGCTTCCTTTACTTAAAAGAAACATCCAAAATACTACAGTCAAGTTGGTTAAATCATGCCGTAAGAGGGCACGCTAGAACGGTTTACAATCAAGCGCAGTACTCTATCCGCTATCAATCACTGACATCTTGGGCCAATATTGTAACATAATGAATTATAATTGGCTGAGTAATGGATGAAACATTCTCCCACTCCGGTTCTAGAAATTTGACACGACACCCTGTATGGAGACCTACAGACTTGATAAAGTCTGTGCCCAGGCTAGGGAAGCTCTGAATGTCTTATACACGTACAACAGGAGCTATGAGCCTTTTCTCATAGCTTGGCTCTTCCCTCTCCAGCTGGCGTTTCAGGATAGCCACCGAAAAGGTAAAATGCTCAGGTATTCATCACAAAACTATTGGCCTGAGACACAATTTTATTGCACTTATTTATGAAGTTCAAATGTACAAATCTATTTTGTATTCACAGATGCAACACCAAGTGTACATAATCTGTAACTTTGTGTATTTAAACTACATGCATCTTGTATTTTTAATTGTGTTATGCACTTATGCTCAACTGTACATAAAGTACTGTTGAACGATTGTTCCCTCTGAAGTATTCCAATAAATTTTGGGATTGGAAAAGCACAAAAATAGTGGGATTTCTTTTATATACATCAGCATTTATGTTTATCAGCAATGGGAACCAGACAAAATAATGATAAATTATTTATGCAAGAACCTCAAGGGAACCGGGGGAAATAAGAAACAACAATTACAATTATAATCAGATAAACCAATAAACCATCAGAAAAATCATGCAAGTCCATAGAGGTACAGGACATGAAGAAAATTCTAAAATATATAACAAAAAACAACATAGACAAAGACTGATGTAATAGATTTGTATTTATCTTGTTGGCAGAGGAGCACCCCTACGAGTTGGCCCTGTACCTTAACCTCCTGCAGATGCACGCATTCCCTAAATGGCCAGAGGTGTTTGCTGTAGCGGAGCAAGCCATGGCTCGTCTGCAGGCTACTGATGGAGAACTGTATGACCACTTACAAGAATGTTCAGTCAAGAATGTCAAACTTGACCCCAAGGTAAGAGAAGCTTCAACAGGTTGTGTCAATAGCACTCTGCACTAAAATGCTAAAAATAGAAGCGAAGTACCCGGATGTCAGACAAACTCATCAAGCGCCACTGTATGTGCACTTACATGTTCAAGGTTTATGTTTACTCATGTGCACTGACTGTACTACTAGTGCAGTTTGCCGTCTCAGTGATGTGATGATCAAGTATAAGTAGTGGAATGTTTGTCTGACAGCCAGGTCTTTGAGCAAAAGTGAAAGCATTAGTGGAGACCGTGTTATTGTTCCACGAACATGGAACTCAACTCAACTTCTTTGACCCATGTGGCTACTTGAGATGAGCGCGATGATACACATACCACACATCAAGATGCCACACTCATGCAGCGCCCTCACTGAGGTGAATGAAGACCTATCATTGGCTGAGAGTTTTGCGCGGCGCATCCACGCTTGCTCGTTTCCATTGTATGACCTCGGCAATGGCGGCCAATGTAAGGCATCTATGATACAAGACAGAAATGAGGCAAAAGCTATCATTGCTACACATCCAGGGAACCAGACAATGACAGCCATACTTTAATAGGTCAATTTCTAATCTAGCACCTTCCAATTCAAGGTGTTAAAAAAAACCTTTTTCGATAGCAATTGAATGATTTATTTTTGTGTCAGGAATTCCTGGTTCACTTGATAGACGCTGAGAAGAGGAAAGCTGCTGCACTGAGTTGGAGCACCAATGCTAACGATGCAATGAGTGCTACCTCAAAAGAGCTCCTTGCTAATCCCATCATGTTTCTACGCAAGTGGATTGGAGAGGTAAAGAATACACAATGCTATAGTGTTTGTAAGTGTGAGTAGATTTTGTTGATTCAGTGCAAAAACGTATCTCCTCAAAAGGTACGGTACTTACTTTACACGTGAGTTTTAGATTGTCAAAACGTTGCATTTCATTTAAGATAGCTTGGATTTAAACACAAAATAAGTACACGCCGAGATACAAAGGTTTTTCAAGGAGTATTTTCTTGTGAGATACTATGTTTTTGCAAAATCGAGGTACAGTTTTTTTGCACTGACGCGATGATTTCACCATCCATTCCATATGGGTTGACAGTATTTTTAAATGAAACATAAAATGAGTTTTTGTATTTCCCAGGCCATCAAATTCAACTATTGATTCAAAAAACATTTGAGGATTTCACTGACATGAGGATATTATTTACTTACAGGGGTTTGTATGCGTACTGAAGACACCAGCAGTGATGTACGTCTGGGATCAGTGCTTCACCAACGGATGGAACCGGCTAGTATTTGAGGATGTGTGTCTCGCTCTCCTCATTTTGCTGAAAGAGAAATTCATGAAAGCTGTGGACTACCACCAGATGAGACAGGTATTAATCAGATGTGGTCTCCTTGTACTATTTCCTCTATACCCATTGGCAATGATAGTATGTATTCTTGTAATGCAAATGGGACCAGACTATTTTCTCTTTCCAGCCTCTGTTTGGTTAGGTCGTGTCTGCATTAGCAGCTGCGGCTTTGGATGCGGCTTGATCATCACGTAAACATGCTTTGAAGCACAGGAGGCCAATAGCAACAGCCGCAGTCATAGCCGCATCCACTAATGCGGACACAGCCTTGCTCTGAATGACAGAAAAACAAGCTTGCTGCACCATGATGAAAGACCAAGGATGATCAGAAAACAAACTTTTTGAGTTTCAATCTGAAAGCTTAACAAGGCATTTTTAAGTACTGTAAGTTTTTGTTTGTTTCTTGTCTGATTTTTAGGTTTTTCTGAGTGAACCCTTTCACGTACTCACTCTTGACCTTGTAAGAACATATCAGGATATTCAAGCTGGTAAAACACCAACTGCTTTGCCTAAAGTTAACAGGAAAACACCTCAGTAAGTACAATTTCCACCTCTTCTGCTAGTTTTGGACTTACCTAAATAGATAGTTCCCATATAGAGTAAATTCTGCCATCTTTACGGGCAATGATAGTCTTTTTTTTAATGCGCAACTTTACTTTATGCGTAAACACCATGTGGCGCGTGGAAGTTCTAACAAATTCCGTGCATGATTTGTTGGTGAAACACTTGGCTGGATAGAAAAAAAGAGCGCTTGATGCAGCTTACAAGCCAATCCCAAAGTTGCCCAAAAAGATGGCGTCTTTTCTGTACTTTCTTAATGACAAGGCTTCAATGACCAAAGTTGACTGTCTTTTCCAAGCTGCTGCTGCATAACTGACCGAGTCAAGTGATATACATTGTATTTGTTTCCCCTTTAAATTTAAATCTTCTTTATTGTTCTTCAAAGGTTGCGTGAACCATCAGCTGTTAGACCAGCCCAAGAGCCTCAAGCTGAGGTTGTTTCTGAAGCACCGAGTGAAGAGGAAGCATTTCAACCAGTTGAACAAGCATCTGAAGCCCCATCTGAAGCCCCTTTAGAAGCCCCATCAGAAGCACCGGAACCGGAACCGGAACCATCTGAACAACACATCAAACTGTCTAAAGCAGGCCTGAAAAATATTGGTCTGAAGCTGAAATGGAACCTGACAACAAGTCAGGTAGCATTGAAGTGCACTTACCTTTAATTACCACATATTACCTGTTAACAAAAAGGGACCACACCATTTTCCTTCCGGCCCTAGTTTACTAAACTTGATTTGAATGTGGGAAAAACAAGATGACTTGCTTTGGATAATGGTTCGTCAAACTTTTTAAGTGAATGCTCATACATGTGTGTAGGTTTTGTTGACCTGTTGATTGGACTTTTTTATTGGTAGCAATGTCTCCATTGGTTTTTACATGAAAGTGAAACGAGGATGTCATTAGGCTGTCAAAACACCCAGATCGCTTTTATTAGAGTCCTCTGTGTCAACAGGTGTTTGTTGACCTGATAAATCAAGTACTTCTTTTGTTCTCCCATTGTTTGAACTTTGTATTCTATTGACCGTGTGTCTGTCAAACACTGAATCCCTTTTGTTAAAGTCCTCAGTTTCGCCCAGTAGACACGCTCACAGTCACACACACACACTCTCTCTCTTTCTCTTTTATTGTTGTACATAATGCTGAAATACAGCCATTTGCAGGAATACTGTCCTTTACAACTGACTTACCTTTTTAATTGACTAGATAAGGAGGTACACAAACTTGTTGACAAAGCATTTAAATCCTTAATGGTTATTCACTGTTTTATTGTTATTATGACTACCCATAAATTTAATTTGATGACTTTTTTTACATGTTGGTTTTAGGACATTTTTATTGAAAACTAGAGAGGATATAAGAATGAATGCACTCTTACATGGTGTATAAGTTATCTGTACATGTATTGCTCCTTATTACAACAGTTGGCCGACTTCCAAACTGAAAAGCTCTTTGTCACCGTTAGCCTTATCCTCAACGGCAAGACTTTACAAACCAAGGACTGCGAGTCAGTATCCATATCATCCTTTGCAACCGACGGGCAAAACGATACCGTAGAAGCTTCCACCGCACATACCCCGAAGCACCGGGTGGCCGTCCCAGTCCCACAGGTGGTGTTTGATGAAGTGGATACATTGGAGGTTGTCGAGCATGGTAGCGTTGCAGAGCCTCATGTTGTACTGTCAATCCAGTACGGGACTACACCAAATGAGGGTGAAGGTCAGCAGCTTCAAAACTTAGTTAAAGCATGTATTAAAGGGACATGTTGCCTTCGGATTGGGCGCTTTGGGCTATAGACCCCTTGCACAACGCGCAGCGTACTCACATGTGCCTATCCTGGGTGTCATTTTGGGTGTCAAAATCGTATACAAACGTGCACAAAAGAGAGTTGACACCCAAAATTACACGCATTGTTCGGAGGTGCGTTGTGCGTTCTGTCAGCGGTCTATATAAATCAATAGACCGCCCTTGCATAACGCGAAACGCTACAGGTACGCTGAGGTCACGCGCACGTTTTTATGCACAGAGAACAGCTATCGTCCAATGATCTTCCTCCTTTTTGCATGAGAGTGTGACATCATATGCAATGGGTCTATACGGTTGGAATGTTGTTGTAAAAGTAGATTATAATGATTCAAACAATGATCCCTCCAAATTGTGTGGTTTTCCTTTTACTTTGTGAACTAACACAGTCCCCCATTATGTGGAGTCAAAAGTCTGGTTCTACAAAATGGCGGATCGTGGTAGATCACAAAGTAAAAGGAGAACCACACTATGTCGAGGGTTGTTTTTGTGGATCGTTAAATTCCACTTTTAAAACATCCATCCAACCATATTTATTTCTTAACAAACGCTGTTTATTGCCCAGTGGGAAAGCCAGCACAGCATATACAAGTTACAAAATGTAATTGTTGCCAAAAGGCGTACATCTCCCAAACTTTATATCTACTAACCTAAGACCCGGTGGGTTATTCTGTATACATGTGATATAAAATGCATGAATCCACCATACAATCTCTATTCATGGTACACAACTACACGTACAATAAACTGTCTATTTCCCTATTTATCAGAGGATAGCCAGATGGATAGTAAAAACGCCATTGGATGGGCCCTGATTCCTGTCTATCAAAAGAAACCAGAAACTCCCCTGGAGGGTGAGGATGGTGGGGTGGCCCAGACATCAACTTGGCTCTTTAGCGAGGGGGAACAGACCGTACCATTGTACTTCGGGGAGGTACCAGAGGATGTAACAGCTGAGGGAGCAAAGAAGGAATTCCCTGAGGAAGGTATAAAGTGATGTTGAGGTCCTTTTCTTGATGTTGTTGTTTACTTACATGTTGACACAGCAGAGCAATAGTGTTTTACGTTACGGTATACGACTTATGCACTCAAGTCTTTGTTCCTATTATTTAAATGAATGCAAACAACAAGATCAGTCAGCAAATTGGCTTCCATACCCTTCCCACCCCCCCCCCCTAAACAAAAGGAAAAATAAAAAAGAACAAAAGAGGGTAACTGGTAATTTGGCTTCCCTTTTTACAGTCGCCCCTCTGCCTCCCCCACCAGAATGTTTTTTTATTAACCAGCGCTTGATGGATGATGTAACAATTGCATTGGCAATGAAGAAAACTATTTTGGTTTGACTATTACACCAATGTATAATAAGCTCTGTAGACTCAATGCTGTTCGAGTCTTGCTGGGCGAAAAAATCTGCAGGCTACTTAGATTCGAACTCTTGACCCATTTGTTTAAGGACAGATAGATGTCGTAATCGCTAGACCATCAAGCGTGCCCAGTGACAAGAGGCCAATTTGAATCCTGTTTTTTTTTTAGCATGGGGATTTTGATGGTTAGGATAAAGACCTTTTGACCAGCAGTTTCCATGCAATCCAAACAATGATTATGAGTTTGAATTCTCCTATGCCTTGCAGATATTTTACGGGTCGGATCAGAGATAGGTGTTACAGTGTTTGATGGTGAAGAGCTGCCTGAGACTACTGAAAAGTAAGCATAAGAGTGTGCCATTGTGAAAATCTAAACTGCTCCAAAATTTCTTTACACTTGTATTTGTTATGTGCCATTTTGCTCATGTGATTTGTTTGTTGTTCTAGGGAATTAGTTTGCTCCATCTTGTGGTGTGTTTTTTTATCGTTCAGCATGCAATTTCGTTCATGTAAAAGTTTCATCAAAGAAAATCAATCTCTGTTGTGTTTCTTTTCTTCATTTGCAATTAGTCTGATGCATTTAATGCTAAAATCAGTTTTAATTATTGAATCCATCAGATTTCTCAAAGTACTAAGATTTATCTAAGGATGAGTTGTCAGTATCTCCATAGTGATTTGTATTGTGACATCACACTGTGCTTAGCAATTAAGATTGATACACAGTTAAGATCAATCTTAGCTTTTTGTGATATCGAGCCAAGGTTCTTTGTTTGGAGAACTTTTTTTGAGTGATCTGGAAGGGTGCTAATCCTGGTTCATCTTTCAATTTGTAACTCTCATCAGTGAAGAGCCCCCGCCTCCCTCTGCCGATGAAGTGGAGCCAGAGGTCGAAGAAGATCCAGACCCAGCCTGGGTCAAACATGACACTAGTAAGGCTGAGCCACATACCACGATTCCTGCCTCAGAGGGTTTTGACCTTTACATCGATGGAGTACGATTCCTGCCAGATAATGCAACCATTTGTAAGGTCAGTTATCTCTGAATAAAAACCATGGGACTGTTTGGATATTTCTTAAGTAAAGCGAGAATTAACTTTTGTAAATAAATTCCATGAATGAAACATTTCTCTTGAACTATCAAATTTAGTGGTATTGCAATATTATTTGGAAATGTCAGGTTACTGGTCGAGTTGTTCTACCCGTGTCCAAGGACCGTTCAGACATAGCAGCCTTTTCCCTTCTAGACACCTCTGCTCGATGTCCGAAGTTCCACTTTCGCTACAATGTACGCACTGCGGAGGTAACAAATTTGACGGTGCTCAGAGTTTACACCGTTGACAGGGTCACTGGGACTGTGGTGGTTGTCGGGGCATCAATTGTGTCGCATTACTCGGATGGTTCCAATCAGGTAAGATTAAAATGCTGAATGCGTTTAAAGAGGAAGGGAAATGTCAAATTCAATTTTGTGATGGGCTCATTTTCCAATAGATAGTGTCCTCATGTGAGTTGGGAAAAAAAGTTTCAGTAAAAAATTCATTCAAGGCTGTTTTGATTAAATACTATCGAAAGTCAGGAGTGAACCAAAACATCAAATCCAATTGGAGCGTTTATTGGTGCAGTTATCATTTTGTATATAAAAAAATAATTGTATTATAATTATGAGTTAATAATGATGTGGGATTTGGGGCTTTTCATGGTGGATTGGGATATCTAGTGCCCATTCGAGTACACCATGCAAAAAATCTCGTCAAGTAGAAGTGTTGGCTCTAAAAAGAGCTGTTGGTGTATTCTCAGTGTATAAAGCACACACAATTTTTCGCCGGGAGACTGGAGATCGATGTGGAGAGTAGATGCGTTATATATGCTGCTGGAGAAACCAGCTGCTTGCTTAAGGGTAGATATCACATTCAAACCGGGGACCTATAACAAAAGAGGACAATTGGGTACACAGTTAGGTGGAGGTCCCCAGTTGGAGCATGTGCACAAAACCAATGGGAGCTGTTGCCAAAACGTTACTACAAAGAGAGACAACAGGAAGTCCCAGATTGCAGGTGTTTAACACACTTGTAAATTAACAATGTTTGTGTGTGTGTGTGTTTCCGTTCAACCAGCTGAAGCTTGGTGGTTATCAGTTAAGAGTGCATGCTGGTATGCCCAAGATAGATGAATTATCGGCAGAGGCGATGAGCAAGTACCCCAGCATTCCTGGCTGCACAGTGCTTGTACGGATTCTACCCAAATCACAGGTATGCACAGTTTTGATCAACGGTGTCTTATTAAAATGGAACAGTCCGATGGCGTAATTAGGGAGGTCTTTTTCTTGTCCACTCCTTGCAATTACATCTCTGTTCAAAAATCTTTCAAAAATGAAAATCTTTTACCATGTTTTGTACAACTTCTCAGGAGTTCATTCCAGCACCAGAATACACTAGCGGCTATTACCAGTCACATATGAGCGAGCCCACAGCTTCGGAGCATCGGATACTAAAGCACTTTAAGAAGAGCGAAACCACCCCAGAGTCTGTGCGCATTGATTTGCAAAACTTAAGACAAAAGATGAATTCAACAGAAGGTATGGGAAAAAGGTTTCATTTCAATTTATCCCTAAACTGACCTTTATCAGAATGTTAGCCGTTTTGTGTTTCCTTCACTCAAACAACTTAAACAAAACAAAGCTAGTAGGAAAATTAGTCTGGCCACCTTTGTTGCATAGTGAGAGGTAGGTTGACTAGAAACATACATGTAACTTGAAAACAATTAGTTTGTCTATCACATATATACCCAACAAGATGCTGATTTTTATTTTTAGTTATATTTTAAACCCTATATTTTAAACACTATCTGAATCAGTGATGACAGATGATGGACTGATAGACTGGGCTATGGACAGACTGAATCACAAGAAGTGGTCGTCGGACCCATCAAAGCCTCCTGAACGCATAGATTCGGTGCGTTGTGTCAACTACGATGTGGATCAAGGCGTTTGTGTGACTGTACTGGGTGCAAAGGCAATCAAAGGTGATTTAGCATGGAGCAAAGACTTACATTAAGACCAGTGGCGTCACCATAGGGGGG
>CM021532.1:11951985-11964399 GCA_010994315.2 Pisaster ochraceus
AAATTTGAAAATCTTCCTGATTATGGAAACTTTTTCCCTATTATGTTGAATGTAGTTCTAAATATCTCTCTGATTGTTGTACAAAATCTCCCTGACTGCAAGATGCAGATGTTGGCAGCTTTGGAGTGGTTACCTCTAAAGTTGGCAACTTTGGGATACATGTGTACCAGAAGCAGTAATTTAATTTGAAAAAGTTTGCCTTTTTATAGTACTAATTAAATGTAATGGGACTAGTGGTAGTTGATGTCTGTTTAAATGCTACCATCTAACTGTTTTGGGGGTGTTGTAATGAGTCAATGAAAAAACTACCTTTCCTTTGAATTAATTACAGTGGAATTTTTTAGCAGAATTGGTTTTTATGAGACATTTGTTTAGAATGGATTAAGGAGGGAGGATGCTGGCTTAAAAGTAGGGTCATATTTTTGTCATGACCCCAGATTTATTTATTTTTATTTTTTTTGCATCCGAAAGCCTTTTGTTATAAAGATGGTAAAGGTAGTAAGCTTTTTGCGAAATTATTTCGTCTGAAAAAGGCCCTGTTGATTAGAAATCAATCGAAGTATGTCCAAAAATGTGAGCCTCCAAAGATTGCCTAACAGCTACTTTTCGAGCTTTAAATTTTTGTGGTGTCTGATGTGGTTAGTACTCGAGCTAAAGGTGGATGGATTCTTGATGAAAACACTGTGACAATTTTGTGGGGGGTTTTTTCGCTGTTTTCTCATCAAGTAGATACTTTATTCAGCTGATACTATCACCTGTGACTTTTATTGTATCTTTTTCGATAATTTGGACTATAAATTAGCACCCTGTTGACAAAAACCAAAGGATGACCCTACTTTTGAAATGAAACTTGTCATTAGCTTGTGTCCTGTTGGGTTATCGTATTGTTATTTGTTATGGAAGGGTTTCTGATTTTTTAGTTAATAGATGCTGACACTGTGATGTTTGTCAAATTCACTCTGTTAACTACTAACTAGACATAATGTAAGATAGTCATGTGTTTTTATGAGCTTATTTTTAAAGTATTTCTTTTATAACTAATGGTCGGGTCTGGGCACTGTTACTTTGTATACTTAAACAAAAGCTAGGAATAGTTGCTTTGTTCTAAACGGTTGTGGGTTTTTGTTTTGGTGGTTTTATTGTGTGTATGACAACTTTGATCAACATGTATTCCAAGTTTGAAATGCCTGTGGTTAGGTAGAATGCATTGACGTTTGTTTGACTGGTTGTTAAACTGACCAAATTTATGAAGCAGATGTTGTCTGTATGGAGCATTCCTCAAAAGATTGTATGTCCAGAAAAAAGTACCAGTCACAGGGGCAACTAAAAAAAAACATAGTTCTTTACAAACAGGGTACATGTACACAAGTGTAAACTTAAGAATAGAGAGGACCATTTGTACTGGTAGTATTTCAACTATGCTAAATATGTGGCAGAATAGTCGAGCTAGCTCTTAAACGTTGAGACATTTCAGGCACCCTTCTACCTTTGAACTTAATTATGAGAGGTATCACCACCTCAGTTTGTTTTAATTGGCCGGAGCATTCTTGAAAAGTCTGCAGTGGAATACTGGAGGTTTGGGGATGTGTACATGTATGTTGGGGTTAGCATAAGGTCAGAAAATCAAAACAGTTGTGGCAGTGCATATTTACATGGGCCGATTTCAAAGACAGATTTAAGGTTCATCTTAAGACGAGTTGTCAGTATTACCATAGTGATTTGTACTGTGACGCCACACTTTGCTTAGCAATTAAGATTGATACATAGTTAAGATCAGTCTTAGCTCTTGGTTCAATCGAGCCCAGGTCTTTTCTTACAAATGGCGATGCTTCTGGTCAGTGTGCTTTTTCTTCAGTGTACATTTCCTGCCACATCATAGAGGATTTTACATCTATGTTAACATGTAGTTCACAGAGTACTTCATTTACTTTGTACCAAGTAGGCTCTTGGGATTTGCATTCCGAGCAATGTCAAGTATACGGAGATCAATTCCATGTCTGTACCACTAAAATTCACAACAAATATTGTTTAAACAATCTCCTGGCGACACCCCTCCCCCAAAAAAAACAAACAAACACCCCCACTCCCTCTCCAAACTGCAAACTTTTCATCATATTTTTCCACACATTGTAAGAACCTGTTTATTTACACTATTTATTTCTTCTAACAGTAGGTACTCGGATGTTATTTCTCTGACTATGGAGTTTGAGGATGTACTAGGACAGCATTGAAGTTTTCTGGGAATGATATTAACCGATGTTCAAAACATCATATGACTTTGTAAATATCAAAAAATTATGGTAAAAGGAATACAAGCAGTCACTTTGTGTACCTTTACAGTAACACTTTGAGGAAAACTAGAGTAGTAAACTTGCAGGTACTGCAATGTAGTAAACTCTTTTAGGAGAAGTGTTGGTTCTAAGCAGAACCAATGTGTTCTCAAGAGACCACATTGGTTCTGAGCAGAACCATTGTGTTCTCAAGAGACCACACTGGTTCTGAGCAGAACCATTGTGTTCTCAAGAGACCACACTGATTCTTCTCGGAACCAATTCTTCTCACAAAAGGGATTTGTATACACGGTTGTACGTGGAAGTTTACTACTGTAGTTTATCTTATGATCCACACCATGCAAAGCTTGAAATGTCACTTAGTGACTGGTTAAAAAGAAACTCTGAAAAGATTCTTTTGAAATTTGTTGAAGCCACTGCACTAGAGTGTAAAGGTGATATCATGTTGCAGTATTCCCTTGACATCCTGCTGTAACAGATTCTAGCCCACCTGTAACTAATACTAGATGAAGCATTTGGAGTCATAAGTTAGGAAAAAGGGCCAACTTTGTACAGCTCTCTGTTTATCCACAAATTCCAAGCTAGAAAACCCCAAGAATATAATGCTTTTGTCTACTCAGTTGTTGCGCCTTTGAAAAGCGTCACAAGCAGAGGATTGTGGATTGAGGTAACACTAAGCAGTGAGCCTTAACATAGCCGAGATCTTACTAGTTTGGATCTTGGATCCAGGTGCTTTATTAAATAAGGGAACTTATTATTTCTACCCAGAAGTAAACAGGGACTAAATTCAATAATAACATTAGTACTAATAGTTTTTATTGCACCTTATGGTAACTTAGTGGAGTTAATTTCCCTTCATTGTGTCCAGTGAATATATGACTGCTTGAACCTTGAATTGTCAGTAGGCTATGAGTTCTGCCCTTAACCATTCACTATAAGGTTAGCAACCAAACTTCTGTGCTAGTTTGGTAATCACAGTTACGTGGAGGATGAACGCGCACTGGAAAGAAAATCCTTGCTAACCAGTGAAATATGTATGTGGTATTCTGATTTTTTTCTTACGGTAAGCATGAGACATGCCTGGAATTACACGGAGGCCATGGCCCTTTGTTGCCCTGGTCTTTGCCTTGATGCCCCTTCAGAAGTTTCTCATATACTTTAATCATTCCAATGGAAGTGCCCTTTGTAAAAGTGAAAATGAAAACAGATAGAATTCCAGGCTTCATGAGCAGTGCTGTAGTCGAGTCCCTGTCGTCCGATTCCGAGATCGATCTTGAGTTCAAAATCGGTCTCAAGGCCAAGACCGGACTCTAGTCCTCCAGCACTGCTCATGAGTGATGAAATTGGGTCCTGGGCCAAGTAGGAAGCATTTGAATCAACATTTTCAACCTTTTGACTTCCTATTACTTCAAGGGGTAAGATTGACTCTTTGATTAAAGTAGTCATTATGTGATACACATAAATGAAGTTGAGTCCAACCAATTGGGAGTTAAATAGAACCAGGATATGAGCTGTTGAAGGTGTGTTGGGTTTAGGATGATTATTTTGTTATTTTAGTTCTGTTTAAATTGGTCAAGTAACTTTACACCTAATCTTTTTTTATTTTCTGTTTTTTTTTATTCTGATTGATTCTGATTGTAGAATGAACAAACTTTGTTTAATACAAACAAGTTTTGTCAAAATTGTTTAGTGCGGAAAATGGGAAATATGCAAAAAGTTGGAAATACTCATGAATTTACATGTACTTAATTTTTGATGAAGGAATGAAGTAGGATCGGCAACTGCTGGACACTGCTGCTTGATCAAAAATGGCTATTTGCCACTCAAAAAAAGTTTGTTATTTCTTCTTCATATGTGGTAGTTGTATTTCTTGTTGTCGATGTACAGTACTGTGAAATAATTTTGTCTCACTGACAATCTCTGTTATAGGATGTATATTTTGCAAAATGAAATAAATAACGTTTGTTTAAGTTGTATTCGCATTAGTAACAGCAGCCACACAAAGGGTATAAACTGGTATTTTATTGGTGGTTAACATACAATGTGTTCTTTGGATTTGGCTCAAACTTTATTTGTGCCAAAGTTGATATGCAAATGGGAAGATTTATCAAAATAAAAGGCATTGCCATTTTATTTCAAATTTTGTGAGAGTTTCATTATCATTTGGTTTTGTTTTATCGCAGCAATGGTGGTGGTAATGGGATATATACTCTAAATTTCTCATACTCGGTGCTGAGTTGGCATGAAAGTTTATCGTTATGTGAGATTGTCTTGTTTGTACAGACCAAATTTTAAAAAACAAAACTTGATAAATCATGATGTGACTTTTTGAGGGGCGTGTAAATTGAGCTGGTTGTCTCGCTTTCATATTTTCTTCATATTTTATTGGAATATTAAGAATATTTATCTGTGGAATGAAATTTGCATTTTGTTGTCTTTGTCTTTTGGCGTGTCATCTTCTTGCAAGCAAACTCTTAGTTTAATTGTTTTCAATCTTAACAATATTTTTGCACAATTGTGTCGTTAGAGGGAGCTATTTCAGTTTAGCGGTAATTATTCTTATTATTTTTTCCCCTCCTGATGTTTTGGGTTGCCTCTAGGGGGCGGTAGATAATGGAGCCATTAAGCGCTATCACTCGGAGCTGCAGTATCGCTCTATATTATTCACTGTATCATATCATCAAAATTCGACAACAGGAGTGTGGGTTGTCTATGTTTTTCAACTCATAATGTACAGGTAAGTCTCAGTTTTCTAAGGATAAGGTAACATTTGCACCCAGTGACATATTGAAAGGTTAAAAGTTGACTCTTGACGTGTACTGACATTGATTCTGTGCTAGTTATTTAAACCTTTTTTAGCTGAATAAATGCTTTCCTTTTTTTCTATTTATTTATATAATAGCTAGTAAGTAGCTAGTAGTAGAGCACAGCAGTGGATATTTTACTAGTTTTTACTAACTACTATTTTTAGTTTTTTACCAGTTTACTGGCAAACTTGGACCCAAAATGTCAACAAATTTTATTTTTTCGCTGTTCCGCACAATGTCGAGCCACAAATTGGAAAAAAGGTACACTATCCACAATGTATGATTAATAATAATATGATATATGAACATAGAATTCAATTTTTAATAACAAAACAAGAATATAGTTGAACTCATTTTGAGGTGACTGAAACTGAAAGAAAGTAGTATTTAGCACACAGTCAATGGATTCTGCCCGAATATGTCCAGGATGTAGACAACAAATTTAGTTTATTTTGTAATATAATGTTGGTCACTCTCTCGAATGTAAATTTTTTATGAGAAGCGCTGTATATGATCTTTTGGCGAAACAGCGATTCGGATGATTTAATAACCAGTTAAATAACCAGTTTTTATCCAATCCAAAGTTGCCTTCATTTTAAAAACGTTATCCTTTTCCTGCCTCTGAAGTCCATGGACCATGATCCCACATCCATTGTACATCACATGCACCCAGGCCAATGAAACATGATGTATTAAATTGTTTTTGTAAAATGTGCACTCCATTGACTGTTTATTTCTACATCAATTTTCTGGTTCTACTTAGAGAGGTGCCTGGTTAGGTAAGATGTTTACCCCTATACGTTGGCCTGGGTTGGCAGGTGTGACTCTTGTTGCGATGATTGTAACCCTCCACACCCTCCATCCTACATGTAGTTTGACTCCTCCGTTGCAACAGACACAGACGTCCTACCATGGTCCTACCACTACCAGGGCTACTCTATTGTTATGTTAGTGTTACTGTTCCACCCCAACTCAACAATTGCCCCAACTCTAGTTGGAACTCGATTTACTTCTTTCATGATCGTCGAAAAGCTAGTCTCTATCATGCATGGACTGTTGTGAGAAGAGCAGCTACTATCGGTGGATTAGGCTTAACAATATTATTTCAAACCCTGGCCTCTGCCCTGCGGCCAATACATGCTAAAATCAAACAAAAATTTGTATTAGTCTCAAACATTTTTAAAACTACTGCATAGTGGTCTGAATAACTTCATACTATTATTATTATTTTATTCTTGTCCATTTCGTAAAAAATGTTTGGAAAAAGACACTGTTTGACAGTTTTCGTCTGTGGCGATGGGGATTGGGAAGACTGGCTCCAATGGTGCCCTTATTTACTGCGATCCCAACTATAGTTTTGGCGCCCCAACTGTAATGCTCAAGTTGGGACCAGTCCCAACTATAGTTGGGGCGATTGTCAAGTTGGGACAGAACTTTAAAATGACAAACTTAATATACATGTACTCACTGGACGGACTCAACATGTCCACATCATCGTTGTAATAAGAAAGGAGTTGAAGGCAGGGTATACTTTTGGTAATTGTGAAAGACCAGTATCCTCAGTTGGTGTATCCCAACGTATGCATAAAATAACAAACCTTTGAAAGTTTGGGCTAAATTGGTCACCGAAATTGCAAGAAAATAATGAAAGAAAAGCACCCTTGTATGCTTGTTGCATTGAATTGTGTGCTTTCAGTATGCCTTAGAAAGGCTTGATGTCCAAAGCTATTTTAAGACTCAAATGTTTGGGTGAAAAATTACCTCTCTCTCTAAAATTACATTACTTCAAAGGGGGTCGTTTCTGACAGTGTTTTATATTAATAACAGCTCTCCAGTGCTCTTTACCAAGTAAGTTTTTTATGGTCATTAACTTGTGGAGTAATTACCAAAAGTGTACTCTGCCTTTAATTGTTCAATTGCCTTTAATGCACTATTCTCTGTGAACTAATGGAGCCATTCTGTATGAAAACATTTAACCTGGAATGCTAAATGAGCCTTCCAGAAAGACTTTGCTGGAGTCACATCATCAGCCCACTTACTGTTTTTTAAGAATGAATGGCCCTAACTCTATTGAATCCTGTATTTTACATCTTTGAGTGGATATTCAGTTTTCCTTTGTATAATTTCTCACTTCTTCTTTTTCATCTTGCAGGTTATAATAACACTGTTATAAAAATGAAAGTTTCAAGTGTCCCCAACAAATCAACAACGGTGTGAAAGCTGAAAGTGGCAGGCTTTCAAACATGACAATGGCCAGCACAAGTGAACAGCGCCCTCTAAGCGACAGACTAGAGAACGCTCTGCAGGGTTTCATCCCAGGCCTGGCCACAATGGACGATCCCGTCCACCCTCAAAGTGGGCGGGGCCAGGAGGGGGTGATCATCGAAATGCCGTTTGTGAACGCCGACCAAGAGAATAGAAGTGACCCCCGGAATCCCAATGAGGCAGAGCTGGGACAAGCTGGTATAGGAGTTGGGGATGACGGTGATCGCCCAGAGGGGGGCGGGGCTGAGGGTCACTTCAGAGCTGTCAGGCCACTGCTGGAACGTACTTTGCCCTTCATGGTCATCTTACTGGTCAAGATTTTATACGACCACAGACTAGGTATGTAGGCACTTCTAATTTTTTAGATTAATTTGCAGATTTCTAAAGTACAGTATGAACACTATTTGAGTCCTCAGTTTTATGGACTACTTCTTATGTATACATACTTTCTTTGTAGGCCTATATAAATAATTAGGAATCTTTTTAATTCTACCTTTAAAATAATTTTATACTTAATGTCACCCACTCTTTCTTTTGTTAGTTTTATCTGTCTGCCTTTTTGTTTATTGTAAATTTTAGTGTTTTTGTATGTTTGAATCAAGGCCAGTTTTAAGTTCCCCAGTGTGGGGTAATAAAGTTTGTATCTTATCTTATCTTATCTTAATTGAATGAATTCTTAAATGTGGTTTGTGGGTTGAACTTGACACAGGTGCGTTGGTACTCATTGGAATGGGAGGAGCTTTCTTTCATTTCAACGGCAAAGTGAAGGAACAGATCGCTCAACGGGTAAGTGATGCTGAACAACCTTGCTTAGCTTGTAGAAGTTTATGGATTGTTAAGCTCATTCTGATGAGCAAACTGTTTCCTCGCTCAGTGAATCTGTTCACTGAGTGGGGAGCTCTGACAATTTCATTCGGTGTTTGGTGTGTGAGACGATGTACCTCCCCGTACTCCTCCTTCCCTCTACCACTCCTTCCCATTGTGTCTTCATTGTGTTCAAGGAATCTCAGGAATTTGAAGTGGGACATTCAGGTGTGTTTCTCCTGATCCCTTGCAGACATGGAATGCACCTCCCCGTATCTCCCATTTCTACAGGATAGGTACATATGTAAGGGGGATGGGGGACTCTCTTTACCACCTATTAGGGAAATAATGTCAAGAATTCGGTTGAGGCTGAGATGAGAATGTTAATGTGTTTGAATTGGTGGTTCTGGCTGTGGCTAGATCACTTGCGAAGACCTATTCTTCACTGCTGCTGCTGAAGCCAACAGTGACAGCTACAGTCATTCAACCCGTACACTGCCCCAGTTAAAGTCTTTCTTAGCCACTGGGATTAAAATCACTGTTTCCTCACTCCACCTGGAGTACAGCTCACTAATTACAGCTCTTTATTATATCCCAACAGGACAGGCGCAGCTTCAAGTCTTTGCTAGTGATGATTGTTCTCCTCCCCCTCAATGTTATCTTAGTGTACTATGTCTTTGCCGAACAGCAGCTGCCCAAAAGGTAAGCTCACGTTATAAGTACATGTAGTAGGCCCGCGTGTGTACATGTACAGACTAAATAAGTGAAACTTGTAAAACTAGACGGGCACTTTGTTTCTTTTAGGCAATCTGTCAGGCTCCAGCTGGTTCTCTTTCGTCCTTCTGTGTTTTAAATGCTCATTGTATTTTGTATGATTTTTACCAATGTGCATTAATGTACTTTTTATCTGCCTGAGAAATGAAATAAATACAATATGAATACAGTTATACACACTGTTGCTAACTCTGGCCCCATGCCATAATGTATTCAACAAATCTGCCACCTCTATTGGTTGTAAGATAAGGCCAAACAAAATAATGATATGTGTGTTTCCTATTACACTGGTCCCCAACTATCAGAACTGGGTTTGCCCTTAAATTTTTCAGTGTCTAGCCAGCGGGACCAGCTAGCTTGTCGTTTTACTAGTCCGCCAGCTTCACACTGACAGGTCCGCAAGTGTCATAACTTGGATTTGGCCAGCAGACCTCTGTTAAGGGAGACCACTGCACAGTCTTCCCACAACCTACCCTAGATCTCAGTTTTGCGAGAAATCGAGTAACAGTTCTGCATTTAGCTAAACTAATTATAACATTATACTCACATTTTTCTTTCTTTTTCTTGCAGTTTAGTATTTATAAAACCCAACTTTGACAAACTGGACTTCTGGACGCTGCTTTGGATCATCGGCATCACAGACTTTGTTATCAAATATATCACCATGACAACCAAATGTTGGATTATCATCCTCCCAAGATGCTGTCTAAGCTTAAAACGAAGGGTGAGAGATGTGGATTTTCTTTTTTCTTAAAGCCGTGAAATTTGCGCACTCCATGCAATCATCTGATAGTGCCCTCTTTTGGCACGAGTTTGTCAGGCTTCCTTTCTATTGCAACGCCACAGCCCAAGTTTTTGCCATCCAAGGTCAGAAAACTATGAGAAGCCATAAATGCAAAGCAAAAACAGTCACTTATTGTAATGATGTCACACAAATATTTGAAAATAGTGTTGGATTTGTTGGAAACAAAGCAACCAATCATGGGATTTATTTTTTGCTGATTGAAAGTTTGCAGAAATGTTGAATTTGGACACAACATCTGGATAGAATGTTTTGCAATCATGCGGCTGTCCATGCCAACCAGCGTGGTTTGTTTATCAACAATAGAAAGTTCTATATCGACCCTTAAACATGGCCACGTGATCTCCTCTCAACCAATCAATCAATCAATCAATCAGTCAATCAATCATCAGGCATTTGTAGAGCCCCATCAATCTAGATGCCTATTCCAAGAGGCTTAATAGCAAAGTGAAGGACAAATTTAAGGCAAAAGAATTTACAGAATTGCATGTGGAGATGACAAATACAATGGACTAAATGTACGCAGATTTGAAGAGATGAGTCTTAAGCTGGCTTTTGAAGATCTCTAAGGAATCAAGTGTACGAAGTTGATAGGGGAGATCATTCCATAGCTTTGGTGCACATGCCTAATCAGAATGGATAAACTAATCTTTAATCATCATCTTGACCCAGGTATTTATGAAAGAAGACTTACTTTTGTTATTTTCATCTTGTCTGTGTCAGGGTCGAGTGTTCCTGTGTATTGAGAGTACCTCCCAGCTTTATCGATTCCTTACACCTGTTCCTATATGGATGGCCTTCCTGTCAGATGATAGCAATGCACATTGGATGTTCAGTTATGCATTGACGTTCATTTATATCATGGTCAAGGTGAGAGATTTGCCATCAGTCCATATTGACCCCTTGCACAACGCCTAGTGCACTTGCACGTGCCTATTCGCTATTGGCGAATAGCCTCGACTTCATGCTTCATTTGTATTGTATTTATGTACTGTATTTGTTTGGATGAAAGTGCCATTACATTACTGTGACAATAGACCCCTTGCATATGACGTCTTACTCTCAAAAAGCGCCCTCACTGAGGCCAAAAAGCGCCCTCACTGAGGCTAAAAAGCGCCCTCACTGAGGCCAAAAAGCGCCCTCACTGAGGCCAAAAAGCGCCCTCACTGAGCCCAAAAAGCGCCCTCACTGAGCCCAAAAAGCGCCCTCACTGAGCCCAAAAAGCGCCCTCACTGAGGCCAAAGGAGGCAAATCTTTGAACGATAGCTGTTCTTTGTGCGTAAAAACGTGAGCGTGACCTCAGTGTCCCTGCAGCATTTCGTGTTATGCAAGGGGTCTACACAGAGTTATATAATGCTTCTATTCACTTCTGTCTCAAATTCGAGGCTCTGCACACAAATGGCTATTGGGAGTCAAAATGTACACAAAGGAATTGTCTACTAAAATGGTGGAAACGGAAGACCTGCATTGTACGGGGGTGCGTTCCGCGTTGTGCAAGGGGTCTATTGCACTCAGAGGGTCTCCTTCCGTATGTCACATCCAATAGCAATAATACAAATAAAACGGGAGGAATTTGTTCATTCATCCTGCCAGTAAAGAAACATATCTTGCTCAAAAGAGGCTCTGTGTAAAATGTTGTATCTTTGGCAAGTGTTTTTTTTTTAGCAAGATACATATTGTACACTATTTCAGCAGTTCAAATGTGTCTGGAAATCCAGTGTTTTTCACAATAAATGTCTTTGGATCCTTTGTGTACATTACGCAACACACGGGATCTTACCACTTAACAATCCATCCGAAGGTAAAAACAGTTATGTTTAAGTGAATTTACTCCACAGGCTTTAAGGTTAAGGACACAGTCATCATGACCAGCCACGGCCAGAATTCAAATTTGTTACTCTTTAAGCAAATCTTTCAATAAAATTTATACTTTGAGTTTTGTCTGTTTTTGTGTTCACCACAGGCATACATGACGTATTCAAAAGTACGCGAGTGCTACGCAACAATGAAAAATGTCTTTAAAGATTCGGTAAGTTGATTGACTGGGGGTGGAGGGGGTGTTGATTGACTTGCGACTTGACTTGACTTGGGCAAAAAATGACTTGTGACTTGACTTGACTTGATGGAATATGACTTGAGAGTTGAGAATTGACTTAAATAAATTTATGCTTATTACTTTATGGCCACCATCAGTAACGGAAACTTTCTGGGGGTATTTATGGATGGGTTTTAATAATAGGTTATGCTATTATTCATTCTCTTTGCCCACAGCTATACGGCAGTCGGCCATCCATGGATCAGATGAACACTGTTGGAGAGGCATGCCCCATATGCCAAGATAGTTTCACTAACCCCGTTGAGCTGCACTGCAAGGTACAGTAGTGACCCTTAAACACTTTCCATGTCTTGATTCCATATCTTGGCCGAACGGTTACGCTCACTGAACTCAAGCTCTGGTGTTTGGGATGAGCAGAGTGTGCGTTTGAGTTCCGGTCTTGACATTTGTGTTCTTGAGCAAGACACTTGACCATTACTGCTCTCTCTCTCTTCATCTATTTCTGTACTTGCTTAGTATTGTTTTTATATTTATACTGTGCTTTATCTTAAATTGTGTATTGTTTGTTATTTGTGCTATCTTTTCATTTTAATTCGTTGATGATATCCTTTGCTT
>CM021532.1:12021109-12033086 GCA_010994315.2 Pisaster ochraceus
TAGCGAGTATAAGTACGTGGACCATTTGCTAGTTGATGTACATTGCAGAGTTGGACCTTAGCTGTCACCTGCTCCCCAAATCTGAGTGAGCAGGCGAGTCAAAACACTTTTATCATTGGGCCAGTAAACATTTTCCGTTAGTCAAAATAAAAGTGTGTTTTATTTATTTGGTATTATTTCTGAACATTTTCATGATTTCTATTGACAGATCCGTCCACTGTTTCACCTCGCTGCTGCTGATTTATGTCTCGCAATCTGCTGGCTTATTGGGGCCATTCTCTGGAATATTCCATTTGAAGGAGCAGGCTCACAGGGCTTCCAAATATGTACAATACTCCAGGCAGTTACAGAGGTGAGGCTTTCTGTTACATGCGTGTAAGGCCGGAATGCCATGTGTCTGTCATGCGCTAAGCTTAATGCGTAATGCGCAATGCGTAAAAATGACAAGCAACTCACACAGTCCCATGTGTCCGCATTGCGTCCTGCGTTATCTATACAAATTCTGTGTAAATTACTTGGTGTGTATTTGCACAACGCATGATGGAAATATGGATTTCCAGCCTAACTCATGAAGGAATGGTTTAACCTAAGCTCTTAGATGAGCATTCAACTTGAAATACTGCTGTTCCCAACACCATCATGACTTGGTAATCTTTAGTCTCAATTTTATGAATTTTGCCTCACTACTAGGCCTACTTTCAGGCAAATTGACTCAACAAACTTTGCAGCAATTTCAGACTTTGGTATTTTTGTTTTGTTTCCATGCATAGATGTTCAATGTCATCAGTTTCTTCCTGACCATCAACTATGCACTGAACGTGTATCTGAGGTTAAAGGACAGGCTAAATAGAGTACAGAAGCTGACCCTGTTACATGTAAGACACCAACTACCTGTTCAGAGATTAGGGTTGGGACATTTAACCAGTTAACCAATTAATAGTTTTTATAAACTTTTAAATCCATTTCCAAATATCTATAATCTTTAACCAAAGCCGACAGTTAATACAAACTGAGACCTTCAATTGCTTTAAAATGTTAGTCCCAGACACTATCCAGGGAGAATGATTGACTCCCCTTTTCTTGGAATGTAGCTTAATCTTAATCTTAATCTTAATCCCCTACAATTTGTAATACATTATTTTCAATCCCGAACAATTTGTTAAAATTAAATTCTGCATTGCAGCTGAAAAACACTACATTAGCACAATGAATGTACCCCACACTATGGTTTTGTGACTATCAAGACTGGGTTGCGTTGTATTTTTAATCCTGGAAAGTTTGTTGACATCTGCTCCCCCTTTGTAGGTCGGCTCAAAATACACACAGAAAATAGAGAGCTGGCATGGCTGATCATGGGTATCCTGCACCATAGTTCCAAATCTCAATTTCGATTGTACTCTGTAGAAACGGTTTATACAGTTGAATGAACGTACATGCACAACCTTGTCAGAGATACTGTCTTTCTTATAATAGTTTGTGGACAATTTCGTTTGATTCAGTTTGATGTTCAAGAAACAAGAATCTCAGGGTATTCTTATGGAAGACACTCACCACAAGACTCAGGAGACTTAGGGCTGAAATAGAGTCGGGGGGGAGGCGATAAAGATGAATTCAAACGTAGCTATAGGTACAGATTACGTAGCTGTGAATCGGGAGACATTTCAGGAACTAAAAAATGAGGCAGTGTTAATGGTTTTAGCAAGAAGCAGGGCAAGGGGCCAATTGATGATCCAACAACTTATTCAGGGAAATTTTAAATCAAAAAGTAAATTGCAAAGTTACAAAGAATTAGGCTACTGTACATATTTACGTGTTTGTACTTGATCAAGGACATTTTTTAACAATGCACAGGACAATTTTAATCTACGGTGTTTGAGAAAAACAAACATCAATTTTCAGGGGATTTTCAGGTGACATATGATAAGGAAAACTCACAAGGTATTTTCTGGTCACTGTGAAATGTCAATAACTGTTGTGCTTTCAATTTGTTTCAATAAACTGATAAACTCGATTGCAAAAATGAAGGTTTGTTGACAACTGAAATTAAACTCATGGAAATCTGGTATAAATACTTGTGTACTGATCGAGAACAACATTGTAATCAGGTATACACACATATTGCATGGTACATAGTGGTGCACCTATAATTGTCAATTAACTTTACCCTTTCATGAATGCCCTCCTTGTATAAATAGGTATAAGGGGTACATCACTCAGTAAAAGGTAGCGCACTAAGTTAGATAAGGAGGTATCCGTAGCTGCTGTTTCCAATTAGCTTTCACCCTCTCAGGAGCACCTATTGCCTTGAGTGAGGAGGGTACAAAAGTTACCCTCTGTTTAGAGTAGATCACCCTCTTGGGTTCCAGTACATGTAGGCGTACCCTTCTTTTCGAGTTGCTTGATTCGTAAAGTCTGTTTTTTCGCAAAGGGTCCAAATGCGTTAAAAAAGAACAATTTGAAGTATTCACATTTTAAAAGGTTCTTCATTTGAAACTGAAAATTTCTGCAGTAATAAAACTTTCATGTGCGTTTTAAGTGCCCTACTGTGTTTTTCTCAAAAGAGTTAAACCTTATCAATAATACACTAAATATTACCAAAACATTGGTTAATTTACAGAATTATGAGACAAACATGCCCGAAAACGCAAAATGTAAATTACAAGTGGATGAAGAGATTAATCACAATTTTGGATAAGTATTAATTCCGGATGGCTTACAATGCTGTTATAAGGCAAAAAGTGAAAAAGAGTATGAAAAATGTTTAAAAAACATGATTTTGACATGCCTTTCCATTTCTGAAAACAGTTGAGAATTGTCTCCCAGTCTTTGCTTTCTGGTTTTGGAAAGGTTATTTAGGGAATTATGCTAAAAATAGAAGATCAGTACCCGGATCTCAGACAATGTGTCACATTTCACTAACGTGCCTGAGCTCAAATTGGGGGGGTGGGGAAATCCACAAGTCTGAATGGTTTGTAGCTCAATTATTTACTGGATTTTTGTTTGCTGGATTCAAGACCAGAATTGAAATGAGAAAAAAAATATATAAAAAATGCACAGTTTAATACTTGAACTGTTTTAATTTGAACGAGCACTAAGAGAAGATTGATCTCATTTGTGTTATTGGTAAGAATTCCTTAATACTTCCTTACACTTAAGAGATTTATCAAACTGAAAGTCAACATTTGAACAAAAATACGAGACCACAGCGCTGTAGTGAGCTGATGCGGTGATCGCGTGTGTGGTGGAATGTTTGTCTCACACCCGGGTGTTGTGAGCACAAGGGACGCCATTAGTGCGGAGTGCTATTTGGTGACTTATAATATAATGAAGAAACAGCAGGAATAATATTGTGGTTTTTCTTTGCAGACAATGACTTCAATGAAGTGTATCATGCGGCTATTTTACATTGTTTCATGGTAAGTAATTTAAGATGTAATAAAAAGTTACATCCCCTTAAGGTGATCCCTGTCCCGCCACTTCCCAGGTTGTATTGTAAACTGGGGTGTGATCCCTGGCTATACGCCAGTTACAGGTTCAATGGCGTCTGACTGGCACCCCCGAATAAAGATACATTGATAAGATAGGGAAACTGCCAACAGTAAGGCTACAATCCAGGCCAAAATGCTTGGGACAGTGACACTTATCCTCTCCCCCGTCCCCCGCTCCCCCTCTTAATGTTGTTAGGAGCGCAGACCGTGCAATGAGAGCCAACAGGTTCAGATCTCAGGTTCAAATCCAGCTCTAGTCAAATTTTCTTTGTTCAACTCAAAAATTGAATTACAAATGTTTTACTGTCCATACATGTTATGAAGTGCCGTGTGATAAATTATGACCAGCCGTGTGATTTTTTGGTCATAGTTTTTCTGATTTAACCATGTTACTGCATTCAATGCAGTTTTTACCATGTGGATACCTCATGCAATAACACAGTGTTAAAGAATTTTCTATTTCCTTGTGTAAAAATTACAGCCCTTAGAGAATTTTGTTGTGGTGTAGTTGAGAGATATTAATCATATTAGGGAAGGCAGGCTTGTTATGATGACCTTTACGAGGAAATTGTACTTTTTAAGGAACATTCTAACAGCCAATGTAAAAGCCACGGGCCAATTTCATAGAGCTGCTGGGAAAGACTAAAAAAGGAAACCAGTCACATGACATTTTGGCTGCTAACCTTATTCTGGCAAGCAAAATTGTCTTGTGCTTATATAGCTTCTTTTGGGGCTAAAGCAACTTTATGAAATTGAGCCCAGGAGCATGGAGGCAATTGCCTCCTTCGATGATCTCTTTAGGACTTGGCTTTTAAGAGTTTTCAACTGTTGTCCTTGTGCAGGCTGATGCCGATTGCTGTTATGACTCCAGTGGTCGTAGTTTATAACAGTCTCAAATCGCAGGACCCATGTACTGAGTAAGTTTTTGCTGTTGTCTTGTTCATGAATTTGAAAACCAATCTTGCTGTAGAGAGGTGTTTAATTGCTGACCTGTATAGACCACCCTTCATGCAGTTTTAAATAAAACCAAATTTGTATGTGAGTTAATATTAGGGCTTGAAATTTATGCCAGTGGCTTCAGCATCGAGCCAGTTAACTCATGACCCCGGACAAGTCCGTCTTGCTAATGCTATTTTCCTTTTCTTTCTTTTTTTCATAGATGCTTGGTGCTATTCTTCAAGCCATCAGTCAGAGGGGTGAGTAATTATCATTGGAGTAGGGGCGGGGTGGCTGTTGTTTTTGGGGAGGGAAACAAATTAGTTTGCTTTTGTTTTTGTGGGTTTTTTTACTACTCAATCAGTTTCCTTTGTGGCATATTCGATTGTGTAGCACCTTTTAAACCATTATATTTTAAAAATGGGTTTTATAATAAAATTTGAAAAAATAACCTGTCTGGACATAATTGACAAGTGTTTTGAGATGCCCGTAGATAAAGTGCTATATAAAAAACTTGTTATTTTAATTATTTATTACTAGGTATACATTTTCAATCTAACCAATGTTTTACACACCCTTTAAACATTGTCTGTTACTAATTGTTCACAGGCCAATGGGTCGTTTGAGACGTGGTCATGGGAACATTATGGCGCCATCTTCTTTGTGTCGTCATTAATAATCAGCATGGTCGCTATTGTGGTAAGCAAAATGTGTTTTCCTTCTTTCTGAACTGAATATTGTTGTTCTGATCAAGGTTAATGCACTATGAGTCAGACAAGTTTGGAACTTTTTTTTCTTGGTTTTTGTAATCACCTATTTATGTGTATCTTCAGCCAAATATTTAGTCAAAGGAAAATAATTCATCAACTGCCCTGGCTTTGGGTGACAACTCTCACCTGTCTACTATTCTGTATGACTATTGAGTTTTTTGTTGCGATTTGTTTGCAGACGTTTTATGCTTTATCGGCGAGAGTGTACAGGAAGCTCACAAAGAAAAATGGTAAGACATTCCAATGGTAACTTTCCAATATACATGGAACTAGTTTAGTTCTGCATATCCACGGGCTATGGAAATGAACACTTACATCAGTACTACAGTCTGTAGATAATTCATTCTAATACTAGACTGTGACAAATTGATTTTAATGTTTCGAAATGATTGATATTAAATAACGTTACTGAAACAACCTTCAGCAGTTTTATCACCAAGCTTTTGCTAAGTAAAGAGGGGCAAATACACGTTTTAATAGCAAATACAACTTTTAATAGTGTTTAGCACAACGACCAGGCCATCGTTACTTGCATTCGTTGCAGTTGAAGCAAAGCTTATGCAGCAGAACATGAGTTTGTGTGATGAGAACACTCGGCCAAGTTGGTTAATAGAAATTCAACATTTACCTTATATTAAGGGAAGTTAGTCCTTTCATAATTACTTTCATAATTACTCCCATAAAAACTTACTTAGTAAGAAGCACTGCAGCTGTTCATAATTTTTGACATTTTGAGATGATTCTCTTCTAAGGAATGTGGTTTTAGAGAAATTAAGGGATTCAACAAAGTTTCTGTCTGAGATTAAACTTTTCTCAGATTGTGTATTCCAATTATGGATTATTCAAACCTGCGTAGATTTTCGGCGATATATCAAAAGTGCTACTACCTTTTGAAATGAAATTGTTACAGGTTATTTTTATTGTATATATCTACATTTATATAGGATTAAAATGATCGAATAGTACCAAAAACCAAAGATATACTTTGCCTTTAATAGATAACTTCCTTTATCAGAATTGTGCACCATGTACCTCCATTTTGTAATGGTGTACCTTGCAATAGACAGGCTCTAAATTGTTTCATCTCGACACCAAGGAAAGCTTCAAATCTTACTAGAATTAATTTTGTTTCCTTGACAGTTTGGACAAACAAGCAGCGCCGAGCCTTGATAGATCTCTGCAAACGCATCTCCCTCTACATTTCTGTCTTTATAGTCTGCTGGACTCCAGGTAAGATTCACATTCCGTATTGACACTACTGGCTTTTCTCCTTTATCTTTGGAAATGTCTTTAGGGCAAAAAGGGCGTAAGACTCTGCTTGGATCAAACTGTGAGGCTTATTACTTTGTGCATTTACACCACTGGTCATGTTGTTCAGTAAATAGTTTGCAACAGCTATCAGACAAATAAGTGTTTGGAAGAGTTCATATTTTTCAATCCTTCAGTTTCAAAAACCCTTTAAAGGAAACATACTTAATTAATAATAGTAGATCTACCCCCATTATCCAATCCTACAATTTTGAAGCCACAACTTATGAAGATTTGTGGCATGCTGGGTTGTGAAGAGTGCACCTTTTAACGTGACCGAGACTAGATGAGTCACCACGTTGTGTAGGTATGAGTAAGACTCAAGTGACCATGTAACGTTACTGTGGCTCTTCGGGTTGGAGTCGCATTATGCTGTGCAGTCGTTCGTACCGAGAGAGTTCTTGCTCGATGCCTAGACTACCCCTACGGTACGTGACTCACAGGCAAAAATGCAATATGACAAAACTACATTGCAATTAGTAACAATTTACAGGGTGTCAATTGTTCTGTAGAATGGGGGTTTCCCAAATTATTTGAATAAACAGCAGACATTTTGTATATTAATGTAATGTAAATATGTTTGTAAAATATTACCCAATAGAGATTAACAAACCTAGAAGGAAAATACAGTATCTTGGTCCAAATTTACCTCAGCTATGTTGTGTGTCACGGCTGAGTGGTCAAGTGCACTACACTCAAGCTCTGGTGTTTCTGATCAGCAGGGTGTGGGTTCAAGTCCCAGTCTTGACACTTGTGTCCTTAAGCAACAAGGAACTTAACCACTATTGCTTCGTCCCTAGGATGGGACACAAAGCTGTAGGTCCCGTGTGTTTTGTGATGCACGTAAGAGAACCAAGTTTCACTTATGGCTAAGAGAAAGTGTTTGCCCTGGCATTTCTGGCAGTGGCTGCTGAATGCGCCGCAGCACCTTGTCAACCCTTAAAAGGTGCTACATAAACCTGTCTTAAAATGTTTCTGTTTGTTCAAGCACCTTAAGTACCTTATTGTTAGATAACTGCGCTATGTAAGACTATATATTATTGACCCCTTGACCTCTTGACATTTTGGATTCGGACCTTCCATCCAATCCACCAGAGTCTTTTTCACCTTGACATTACTTGACATTTACTAACTAGAAGTATAGCAGAGAATCACAGCTCCTGGAGGAAACTTGCGGTTACTACTCTGCAGATTGATTATTAATGAGACATTTGTGTACATTTGATATTTTCTTGCAAAACCAGATGGAACTGAAAACAAGGTGTAAAATAATTTACAGTTTTGTGTTGAACAAAGAAAAACTGAATAGAACAAAATTTGAACCTGGGGCCTACAGATTAATGTGCTGGTGGCATTCTACTAACTGAGCTTTGTAGCCCTAATGTTAATGGTGTCCCTATTTTGTCTATAACTTTGTTCGGGGGGTGCCAGTCAGAAGCCATTAAAGCGACCGCAAATATTAGGGCTAGAAGCCATTCAAACTGAAATTGTCATATTTACAGTGTTAAATTTTGGATTGTAATAATATAGTTTCAAAAAGCAAGTTGAAATTTGCTGGTGTTTGTCTGCTTTTTTTTTTTACAATCCATGCTTGTGCATAGGGTATAGAGATACACTTGTACACATGAGCTGCATTATTGTAACACCGAATCTGACGTGTATCAAGTCTAATTTATAGCACCCCCTTTTTCAAGCTTCAGGGTATGTGAAAAAAGTCTCCAGCAAATTTGTGTTGGTTTAGACAAAAATCCCCAGTGTAGTCATATAACTCAATCCATCGTTTTCATTCTCATTGTAGCTTTAGCTCTCAATATTATGGACCTCCTAAAGCAAAATGAAGTGTCTGTGATAGAGTATGACTGGCTGTATGTCCTTCAGGTAAGTACACGTACTGTCTGGTTTGTGGCTCTTGGTGTAGTAATGGCAGGGGCATTTTCCAAAACTGGGCTCGAGGCTTAGGCTTTGGCTCCGGCTTGGGCTTCATCATCAATTTTGGAACAGTGTACATTTTGCGTGTATCTAACAATCAATTGTCAGGAGCCTAAGCCGAGGTTTGGAAAAGGCCCCTCGTCTTAAAATGTCACTAACGGCTCAAAGGCAATGACTACTTATTACACATTTGCTTTCTTGAGTATCTTCTTCACTGAAATGTTCAGTGTCTGGGACAAAATAGTCTTCCAGGGTCCATCCCAGTGGTTTTTTGTTTCTTTTTAACTGTTTTTGTTTCTGATGATGTTTTCAGGGAGTAACGGCACCGAGTCAAGGCTTTCTCAACTGCATTGTCTATGGCTGGACTAGAACCAGCTTCAGGATGGCCAAGTCTCCACAAGACATGAAGCCAATATTAAAGCAGGCCTATCGTGTTTATGGCACTGCCAAATTCCCGAAAGCTTCGATAACCCCCGTCAGTCAGTCGGCTGCTTCCGATTTCTCTGAGGATGCATCAATACCCAGCGCTCCTCCTATGCTGATTGAGGCTAGGATTAGTACATCTTGACCTATGACCTTTGATCCAGTGGCCTTGTGCATCATACACACAAGTTGTGGGGGTCCTTATCAGTCAGATGATAGTTGTGAAATGTAGCTTAGCTTGCCATGATGTTTCTGTCCTTCAGCTTTGAAGATGAAAATGCTCTTCGATGCAATTTCAGCCTCTGTGGTTGTAACAAAATGTAGTAGAAGAATGCAGACTGTGTGGAAGGGAGTGATTACTGTATGCATAACTTGAATGCTCACAATGTATGTAAGCAGGATTATGATTGGCAATCATCTTCTATCCTAAAAGTATGAGCCTTAACAAGGTCCAATCAGAATACTTTTTGGATAACAAGTTGGACCAGAACCTTCCTAAACGACAGTATTTTTTTTTAAGTGATAACTTCATCTAATACATCATCAAACATCCTAAAAAAGTACCTGCCTTTCCTTGAATAAAAACTAAATATTTTACATCATTGTGCTGTAGAATTATGTTGTCTTCCTAGTATTCGTGATGCTCCTCTGTTCAGTTCTGTACATAAAATGTCACAGTTGTTGATAGCAGTAAAATTGGTGACTGTGTGGCACTTAAGAAGGAGCACTTACAAACTGACATGTCTCTGTTAGTGCTTGCTTTGGGTCAGGTACAACTCATAAATTGGAGGCCTGTGCCACTCCCACCCGCATGCCCCGCCCCCCCCCCCACACCCGCCTCTGAAACCTACCTGTGATTATGTTTATACAGAAATAGTTTTTACTTTAAGTGTTTACTATGAAAGATCAAGATAAGTGCTGAAACATACCTGTTTTTGACAAGCTCAGCGGTTGTTAACTTTTTAAAATAACTTCTATTTTAAAAGTGCTTTTCCAGCCGTCAGTATTTCATCATCTTGTTACAGCATTAGAATTAAAAGAGAAGTTTGTACTGCCAGTCACAAACAGACAGTTGTTCAAGCATTGTTTTGAGCGTTTTTACAATAGGATATAAATTGTAATTCTAGCAATTGATACCCCATGGATGAAAACCTTTCTCTCTTTTTTCTCCTTTTTAATTTTTTTTAAGCCCCCAGAGCTCTTAATCACTTACAATGTGGATATCCAACAATGTACCGTAAATAATTATTTTAAAAAGTGGTAACATTTGTTTAAAACAAATGTCATTAAATTGTTATGGTAAACAAATTTCAGGTCAAAGAAGGGTAATTATTATTTGATTATAGGTGTTTGATTATCAATTCAGAGTATTTTAATTGGTGTGTTTATTTCATATTTGTGCTATTTAACAAGAGCTGTATCCATTTGACATCCCAGTGAATGTCAGACCACCAGGCCACCGTGGTTGTGATTTTCTACGTATTGTACATACAATTTTGCAAGTAAAAGTATTATAAATACAGGATGAGTTTGTAAATACTTCATGGGCATCCCTCTCTTCTTAGCTGTATTTCCAGCTGTTTTTTTACTACAAAAATTAACAGCTGTTCAGTTGATTAATGATGGATACTTCGTGAAGGCATTAGTGTGATTGTCTCTACATATATTGCCCTTGCTGGTGGCCCTTGACATTTTGCTATAAAAATTGGCATTAAATTCGCAGAGCCCAATTTCATAGAGCTGCTTAACAATTGTCTGCTAAGCAGAAATGAGCAGGATACCAGTCACAAATTGCACATGTGACATGGTAGTTTGGCTTGTAACCTTGCTCTGGTAAGCATAATTTTGTCGTGCTTAGTAACTTTTTGTGCTTAAGTAGTTCTATGAAATTGGGCCAGATGTGTACTTAATTGGGTTTACCAAGAAAACAGGTCCCTTGCATGTACTGTATAAGAGCAAAGCATCTGGCATGGGCCCAATTTTATAAAGCCGCTTAACGGCTGATTTGTGCTTACTGCGCGAGTTTCCATTTTATAGCTATTTTATAGTAAGCACACGAAAAGGCATGCTAACCTTCTGGTGCTTACTGTATGAAAATGAATGACGTAACAATGCAAATCCTTTGTGAACACGCAAGCTGGCCACCTAATTTTCTTGCTAACCGGTGTCTGCTATAATTAGCACAATTTGGCTCCTGGTTAAGTTTACTAAGTTTATGTGTAGTTGTAATTATGAACCTTTAAGGTTCAGAAATCAAGACATAAGAACGTATTGGAGATGAATGGAATCAAACACGATATGTAAATATTTAAGCAGTCTTAAAGGGCATGATGTAATTGATATCCACCAGATTTTTATGAGAATAATTGTAGGGCTTGAAATTAACCCTTTACAGCAAACCCAAGGTCAGCGATTTTAGCGTCAGGCAAGTAAACTCATGACTGGACAAGTCCGGTGGTGTTTTGTTTTTCAATTGAATAACAATACCTCACTGTGTATATATCTAGAACAAAAACAAATTATGTTCAAATGTTGACTCTGAGTCTGATACCAGTTTATATGTTAATATGTAGAAAATATATATGAGAAAGGGTTTTTTTTTCTTCTCATTTTGATTCTGGTCTGTAAAAACAATTCTGGTCCAGTAAAAATGTTCAGCTGCAAGCCCTGCGGTCTTGTGGATTCCCAAAAGAGAATTGAAGCCTAATCATGGAACCTAAAAGTGCTTTTTCCTGTAGTAATTGTAACTTCAAATACTAGTGAAAATGTTTATTTAAAGCAAAAGAGATTTACCTTGGGTGTACTCAACTTTGATCAAAGCATTTGGATCCATAAACTGAACATTATGTGGTGGTTATGTGAACATAGGCCTATTTTTTGCCATGATGTATTAAGCTGTATTGTATAATATGTATATAAATATACAAATAGAAAAATACTTTTACGAATAAGATTTACAGATATATGTTATCATTTTTTAAAGACCTGTAATTTAAAAAGAAGGAAACATTTATCATGCTAGTTAGCACACAAGGGTGAGTAGATTATGGAAGCGTATAGAACATCTGCATCCCTGCATGCCTGTGGCCATTGCCTTGGTGCCCTTTGAAATGTTCCAATAGA
>CM021532.1:12072000-12087621 GCA_010994315.2 Pisaster ochraceus
GAGGGCGCACTTCATAAACAATCCAAAATCATTAAAGGGGCTATGCGTGTTACTGTCTGGACGAGAAAATAATTATAACAAGAAATAATAATTATTTACACTAGAAACAACAACCGATTTGATTGTTAAATATATTCATGATGTCGTAAATCAAACTATAAGAAGAATATGAAGACTAATGGCCTCGATGTTAAGATTACGAGATTGCACTATATGATTTAACAAGCGTGACCCGACATACATATGAAGCCCATTCTGCTTGTATGTGGTATCTTGCCTCAGCATGAATATTTGCCGTAAACAATTATGAGAAGATTCAAACATCAGGTTGGGGCATTGGGGCCAAACTACGTTCTCGGACGCGTTTTCCCCACATGGTTTTCGAGTTTTCGTAACCGACAAATATTATGTTAGGATCTGAAACAAGTTTGTGCCAAAATATACGCAGTTAAAGGTTGTCACACAACGTTAAGGGTTATGATTATGTCAAAATCGACGTCTCCCCCTGCTGGCCGTGGCTGTCCTTTCTTGTTGGGCACGCGCGTCTGGCATTGTTTCCTAGGGAATTGGAATTCCACTGCCTGGCCGGAGTCAAACAAGTGAATGGGGATAGCCAAAAATGTTATAATTGGTTGTGTTGGTAAATACAACCAATTATAACATTGGTTGTAATTGGGCTATCCCCAATTACAACCAATGTTTGAATTGGGCTATCCCCATTCAAACAAGTGAATGGGGATAGCCCAAAATGTTATAATTGGTTGTATTGGTAAACGCTGACAGCACCCTCTAGTTCAGGAGGGGCTGATGGCAGGATGTTATATGAAGGACCTCTGTTTTGTCTGCATTTAACTTCAGTTTATTTGAAAATTAGGTGGGAAAATCTCTCCTGTAGAAATGTTCTCATGTAACCATGATTCTGTGCCTACTACTACATCAGGATCTTCCTCCTGTAGGAGGTGTTGGAAACCAGGCAGTTTTGCACGCACACTTTGACAGTTCACACTTACAAACTTCAGAGGGCGTTCCTTAGGTTTTCGTGCAGATTTACCGACCTTAGCTTTACTTTGTGCATTATCAGCAGCATGTTTACTAGGACTAGATGAATTCAATGGTTTACCAAAAAGCATATCTGGTGGCAGACTGTCAATGCTAATGCTAGAAAGACTGTCGAAAACGTTACTATCACTAAATTTGTTCAGCGACCCAAAGTAGGAGGTGTCAAAATTGGGCATTCCGCAAGTACAACAGATCCAGGTGTAAGATGAATGTTGTTCAAAAATCTTATAGATGTTCCCATCCATACTTAAACACTGTATGTGGTACCATTGCTGACAACATCCACATTGTAGGCATTCCTGTCCCCATTTGGCTGCTTTGGGGTATTTTGGCTGGTATGCTGGTCCTGGGTTAAGGGCAACATCACCAGCTAACATAAGAAGCATAACAGTACTAATACAAGAGTGATTTTTAAGTTGTACTTTAGCAGTGTTTGGTTGAGAGTATGGGTAATAATAATCCAAGTTCAAAAGAGTATAGCATGGAACTGACTCACCGGGGTTTGGAGACTCAGGTTATCTGAAAAGATTACTGGTGCGGACCAATGCTCCACAAAATGCAGTGAAGGTATTAAGGGTTGATGACTGACACTGTTAATCCTGAATATGACTAAAATCAGTGAAGCTATGCCGGGGTTGTCCAGCGGGCTTTGGAGTTATCCATGATGTGTAAAAGTCCCAATCCAATACGAAGACAAAACGAAGACGAAGATGACGCAGTAAAATATATGTCTTTCTATCCAGTGTACAAAATTAGAGCTTAAAAATGGCCGCCGTCGCATGGGAGACATCCAAAATATAAAAACCGACGATAAATTACACCAAAACGATGAAAGTTTAAAATGCACGATCCAGCGGTAGCTAGGATTGATACAAAAACACCAAGAATCAAAAACAAGAACCGAAAAACAAAAAAAGAAAGGATAAAAACTGTAGGCATTGCGAGCATGATGAGGGCGCTATAAACATTTTTGTTATGCATTAAAAATCATACAAATACCTAAAGCACGTGGACATCTCAGTGAAACCTCCACTTCTATTCCTTGTTTTCCATTAAGCCATTAGACGGGCAAAACGGAACTAAATTCACACGTCCACTGAACTTTGAATTAGTTTTTTATGTTGTTACAACGTACAAGAATAAGCAACACAATGATGTACATTTCCGTTGTGTGGGACTACACGCGCAGGCTTCGTGGACTTTGAACCTTATGAATAATGGAGCGGAACAGTCGGCTACAGCTGTAACGCCCGTTTAGGACCAGAAGTTAAGATGATATTGGTATCATTTGCGTGCAAATATTTGAGCAGGTTAACAGACCTACAATCCGATATAAAAATTGTGATGATATAAGTAGTTCTTGAGATTTTTGAATTTTTGTTTGAACCGGAAATCAGGGTCAAATGAGGTCACATTGTGTGGAGCGTTTTTAGAGTCATGACAGGCCTATCCGATGATGTACAGATTGTGAAAATCCATTGTGTAGTTTTGGAGTTATGATTTTTTCAAATATTAACCTTTGAGTTAATGTAACTCGACACTTGATGACGTCATCATGACGAAACCAAAAACGGTTTCATCTACTATTGAATATCTAACTATGTTTAAAGTTTCAAGTTTATGTGAGCTTAGGAAGTACGTGTCTTTGTTAGCAGACAATCGACGGCGAGAAGAAGCTGAAGAAGTTTAAAATAAATTAAAAAAAATAAATAAAAAAAAAACGAACACAAAGAAGAGGTTTTCGGACATTTTTCCGAACACCTAATAAAAATAGATATTAAAAAAAGAGGTCTTTGGACTTTTGTCCCAACACCTAAATAGACAATAGATTGGACAATTGTATTAGTCTCATTTATTGCAATGAATGCCATCTGTATTAGAAATACACACTGAGTTGAGTATGCAAGCTTTGAAAAAAACTACAAATTGGAAAGGCGGTGTGCAGTTGATGACTGCCACTGAAAGCAATTACTGAGACTTTATTACAAGAAGTGGATGCCCATTGGATAAATAATAACACATCTTCCATTATACACTGAGAGACAAGTCGTAAGCTCTTGAATTAATCTTGATGTGTCATGTAAACACCGTCCAATAGGTAATGGGGCCAGCCTAACAGTTATCACAAAGTTTCAGACGTAAAATAGTCCACAGTTCAGTTCAATTCAATTTTGCCCATTGGCGTTGTGTGTAGAAGTCAAGATACATATTAGAACACGCTTTTAAAACATATGATGTCACAGGTTACTTGGGCTATTGACCTACGTTCAACACCTGATATTTTGAAACTGGCAATAGACTCCTTGCATTGGCCGACACCGCTGAAGTCAAAAAAATGTGTAAGTGTACATGCTGCGCACAACTCTCGGCCAAAGATAGGTTTTCCTTACCCCAGTGGGGGAGCAATTTAGGCTTGTGACGTAATATGCAAGGGGTCTATATACATTAGTAAGTAGCCAAATGCATCAATGTCCACTATCAGTTGAGATGTCCTCACTTAAATCTGCTGTTTTTCCCGACATTCTTCCCCGAATCAAAGTCAAATCATCACCAAATCATCCCTGAAATTTTAGGTATCTATTTCAGAGTTATAGGACTTTTGTAACTATGAGAACTGTTGAGTATTGTAGCTATACAAGCTGCTGTTGTCATAAAAACTGCTGTCGCTGTAAGAACTGCTGTCGCTTTTCGAACTGCTGTGGGTAACAGAGCTGCTGTTGTCAGAAGCACTGCTGTCTGTCACTGTCAGAGCTGTTGTTGCTATTCGAACTATTGTAGCTTTAAAAATTGTAAGAACTGTTGCTGCTGTAAGAGCTGCTGTCGCTATTCGAACTACTGTAGCTATCAGAATGTGTAGCTATCAGAACTGCTGTTGTCAGAAGAACTGCTGTTGCTGTAAGAGCTGCTGTCGCTATTCGAACTACTGTTGCTTTCAGAATTGTCATAAAAACTGCTGTTGCTGTAAGAGCTGCTGTTGCTGTTCGAACTACTGTAGCTTTCAGAATTGTCATAAGAACTGCTGTCGCTGTCAGAGCTGCTGTCACTGTTCGAACTACTGTAGCTATAAACAGCTGTTGTCAGGAGAACTGCTGTTGCTGTCAGAGCTGCTGTTGCTATGCGAAGTAGGAGCTATCAGAACTGCTGTTGTCAGAAGAACTGATGTTGCTTTCAGAGCTGCTGTTAATTGCTACATTGCTATCAGAACTGATGTATTCTTGTTCTGAGTTATCAGGTGAGGAAACTGAAGTTTTCAAGTCCAAGTTTTCATCAAAGTAGACTGTGCCTTGCAACTCAATTAAGTCAGCAGGGCTGTGATATCTGGTGGCATTATTCAACTCACAAACTTGGTTGCTTGTGTTGTAGTTGAATGATGTACACTTTGGATCATAAGAGCAGTCTCGCCCACAGATCACAGGAGAAGATACAGTCTTCCAGTGATAGCTACGATTCATCAAAACGCGGTTGTTTATCGGGTAGAAAATTAGAGTGCGCCATTGTCGACATTGATAACTTCCCATCATGAAAGAGAAAACGACTGCTCCAATTATTGAAAAAGTATACATGGTAAAGTAATCAAATTAAACTTTATACTTGTCAGTAAGACTTTTAATTCAAGTCAAAATTTTAAATTAATAAGAATAGAAATGAAAATTCCTGTTCCTATGAAATGTTGTCTGTTTGTGCTTGTAAACATGTGCTGGGGATTTTTATGGAAAAATTAGGACTGGCTTTCCCACCTGTAAGCTGCTGCGACCACTTAAAACGTGAAATTATAATGAAGTTTTGGCAGAATGCAAGAATATAAAATGTATCAAATAACAACCAAAGGGAATAATTTATTATGTTGCTGCTCTATTAACAATATAATAATAGGAATAGCACTTAACCCAGATCACCTGGCTGCTGTTGAGCAAATTGCTTCATAAGTGATGCATTAAATCATACATTTATTCTTATTATGAAGCTATGCCGAAGGCTTAACGAAATTGAGGTTAGTACAGAACCCTTTTCCCCAACACTTCAATCATTGATGAGGGTGAAGCTGTAGTAAGTGTCTTGCCCAAGGACACAAGTGCCATGATCATGGGCAGATTTCACAAAGGGCTAAGATTGTGGGATATTAACTGCCAATTGATCTCAATTGCTAAGTGTGATGTCACAATTCAACTCACTATGGTAATACTGACAACTCGTCTTAAGATGAGTCTTATCTCTTTGTGAAATCAGCCCCCAGGACTTAAAACTAACACTCCAACACCGCTGACTCTGTTGCCCGGTTGCTAAAGGCAGTTCGAATCTTGGTGGTCATGTGGTCAGGTTCTCGAATGGAAAAAGTCAGGGGTGTGAATCCCCAACCAGAGAAACATGCCTGTGGATTTATTTCACAGGACTTGGGGGAAATGACTGATGAGTATACAGTGCTTGACACACATTGGTGTATGGGTAAAACAAAAATAATATTTGTTGTCCCCAATCCAAATTAACATCCATTACATTTGTTATTGAAACGTTCCCATTAAACCCCCTACCCCAACCCCTTCCCTTATGGAAAATAAGTAGCTCTAGCTGTGACCTTGGTAGAATTTCCCTTATACTCTACAACAATTGGATCTCTCAAATCAGGGCCCAATTTCATGGCACTGCTTATCATTTAATTCTACGCTTACATTGTGCTGCGGCCCCATGGTGTAACCGGGTTGGGGGGCAGGGAGGCTGCAGCCCCCCTTTCATAACACTTCCCCCCCCCCCATGAGATAAACAAAATGCACAAATGAATGGTTCGATACTGTAATAACCCCCCTAAATTATGCTGTTAACCCGCTAATGCCGGTGCTCTACCAACCAAGCTAACATTATTTATTATTTAACTAGAACAGCGAAGCTGCCATGGCGAGCTGCCGATCGCCAGATAGAAGACCAATGACTAATTGCAATAAGGAGTTATGACCATTTAAGGGGTCCATTGTTTTAGCTCATTCAACTGGAACCAGTGATAAACTCTTTGAGTTTTATCTATTCATATAAATCTACATGTAAGAAGCAATATTTGATTCAAGTTTCAAGTCAGTACATCATTGCAATAAGGAGTTATGACCATTTAAATTTGTCATTGTTTTAGCTCATTCAACTGGAACCAGTTACATAGAGTTTGGTTTTTGTTAAAAAATATTCTGCATGTCTGTTGTGTTGCTGTTCAAATTTAGTTCTTAAACATCCAATGTTTAGTCTAAAGTTTTTTATAAAGTCCCGAGGGCACAATGTTCAACACTGTAAAAAAAACTTCAACATTTCTTTTTAAATTCTGAAAACATTTCTGTAAAAAAATTATTGAGAAACACAATACATGGCTGTCATTGTATAATTAATTCACTTAGGGCTTTTAGAATCCATAAAACAACTCAAAACATAAATGTTGAAGCTTGATGCTAAAACTTTAACATTTATTGAATGCGGACGTCCGGACAGGCGGACGGCTGTCCGACGACGATTAGACGGACAGACGGACAGACGGACGGATATTGCCATTACATAGGCTCACTCTGCTTCACAGCTCGCCAAAAAGCATGGTGACTCCCGATTGGGTGCTTTGGGCGTTTGTTATGAAATAAAGTATGATTGGACAGTTTCTATTAAAGTAGGACATACTCTTTCACATAAAAATCCCTTGAAATTGTTTATTTTTCTTATTTTTTTATTTCATGACAGAACACGGTCTGCCATTTTGTGGGATTAGCACCATAATGAGCAGAGATAATGCAAAGAGGTATTGCAACATCATGAAAGATAAATGTCCAGTACACATAAAATGTCATAAAAAACTCACAACCACTTTACTCTGACCTTGGCCACTCCTCACGGGGCATTAAAGAGCACTGAAATAACAAATACTCTGGCTCCACAATAATTATTACTACTAAAAAATTCGCCACCTGTAGAAAAGGGCACCTGTTGCATTAGTGGTTTCAACCATGACAGCGAGGTAATCACTTTGGGTTTTATATATATTTTAGACTGGGGAGTCCATTATGAGCTTTCGCTTGTGACCAATCAAGTCCTTGTACCAGACATAATTCTACATTTTTGTACAGAAATTATTTGTTAGTTTATTCCTGAATTTTGACGATAACAATAGAAAAGGCTTTGACTTTGACCTTTTGAGCTGATGCAAAAATTGATCTTTGGAATGCACGTACCCATTTGCTGTTGAACAATGAAGTCTTGCTTCAAACTTCTCTCTGAAATAGTATCAAATAAAATGGCATCTTAAACCCTTTTAACGCAAGGTTAGAGACTTGTAACTTTCATAGGTACTCTATCTATTGGAAAATGTATGCACCCCCCAAAAAACCCGGAATGTCTGATCTTTTAGATCCTCTCAACAACTAAACTTTGCCTTTATTACGAGCAATGCATGTAATTAGGGCCTGGGGATACATTACTTTTCTGAATAATTCAGTCCCCTTCAGCCTTGCTGTGCAGGTACTTTACACAAGTACAATCATTATAAATTTCCACAAGGAGCCAGGCAAGCTGACCGTCTTTGTATCATTGAACTTTCCAAGGTCATTTCGACTTGACAAGTGAAGTGATCTTAGTGGTTACTGAAACAAACCAAAGTGTACATTGCATGTCTGCTTTAAATGCACATGTTCACAGATTAAGACAAGACCTCATGCTGGAAAGATCGTAGCCTCATTAGCTTTTGAGATCATCGCCACAGTAGTAACTAGTCATAACATTCATCAAACCTCATCTTACAAAATAGAGAGAAAGCTACTTGACCATCTCTCTGGCCCCTATTGCCTCACCATGAATGTCACCACCAAGTGTGGCTTGTTTCTCACTTTCATGATAGAAATTTGTCAGTGCCTGCATGGGATCACTCCAAACTTCTTCTTGTTCAACAATCAAGCATTACTGAATCATGCCTATCAATGGAAGACTGTTTCTTCTCCTGTGATCTGTGGGCGAGACTGCTCTTATGATCCACAGTGTGCATCATTCAACTACAACACGTGCAAGTAACCAAGTCTGTGAGTTGAATAATGCCATGACCAGAGATCACATCCCTGCTGACTTCATTCAGCTGCCTACTAAGTGCCTACTATGATGCCAATTTGACTGCTACAAAAGCAACATCACAAAGCAAGTACTCTTTCTTTATCACACTATCCAAGATTGTCTGTAATTATAAAGATTGACTTAGAGCGCTAACTTCCCCTGCATTTTGAAGCCATGTGAGCACAGCGATTTTTGTTTCATTTAATTAACTCTGGTTGCGAAGCCAAGGACGTTCAGAAAAGCGAACTTAATTACTGTACTAGCCAGGAACCCAAATGGAGAGAAGACAAGGAAGAAAGTTTCAGTTTTAGATGTGGGACAAAAACCACAGAGAATTATTCTAGAGAAAACCCACGCAATCAGGTAGGGACTGAAAACCCAAACCACATAGTGTCCCCGGCGTGACTCGAACCGGGTCCTAGAGGCGGAAGGTGGGGAAATATACCCCTCCAACCTGACCTCCCTTCCTCAAATGAAGAAATCAACTCTTTTCAAAAGCGGGTAATGCCTACATTATTTTTATAATGTGCATGTTATGTACCCATCTCAATCCCATTCTACAGGCAAGGAGAGGGACAGCGCAGAAAACAACTGCCCTTCAGACTGGGTGAAGTTCCGTAACAACTGTTACATGAGCATTGGTCTTCTAAAATGGGCTCAGGCAGAAGACGGATGTCTCGTGATCGGAGGTGTTTTTTTTGTTTGCCCCCAAATCTACAGAGGAAGATCTCTTTCTTTATTCTTTGGCCTCTGATCGAACCTGGATCAATTGCAATGATTTTGAAACTGAAGGTGAGCTTAAATACAAAGTTAAACTTCATTACGTCTTCGTGGATCTGCTTACCGCAGAATCCTGCACTGTGGTCAAAATTCTCTAACCAGGTTAGCAATGGATTTCTGCACTAGCTTTGTAATATGCAGTTTTCATATAGCGCTTTATCACATCCGAGGCTGTCTCAAAGCAATCAGTATTTTTTATACAATGTATGCTGAGCTATGTTTGAAATATAAGACCCATTTTATTTACTTAGCACCATGCAGCAATTTACAAGGTGCTGTGGCACAATCTGTAAGCGCACATTGCAGAAGAATACTTACAATGTAAGTCACGCCAAATTTGTCTATTTGGTTTCATTCCAAATTACTAGAAACTAATAACAATTGCAATATTAATAAAAAAAATGAATAAGGTACAAATGGGGGTTGCATCCGGAGGAGTCGAGACCTTCCTCCCCCCTTTTTTGCGTACCAGCCGCTATTTTCGTGCATCTGCTCGCAATTCGTGCATATCAGCCCGATACACAAGCTCATGCATGGGGAGCACTGATTTAATTAACGTGTCTCTAAATATTTTCAATGTTCATTAAAAAAAAAAAAAAAAATTGTTTTTGAATGTGCTCTTATAATACAAAGGTCGTGGGTTCGAATCCCACCAGAGTGATTTGCAGGTGGGTTTTTTTTCACAGAACTTGGGAAAGTACTGAGTGTACAGTGCTTAAACACATCGGTTTCAAGGCCATGATGTCACATGAGGCAATTTACAATCTCCATTCACATTTTAATTTCCACATAATCGTCTTGTGGACAATAAGATTGCATCAGAAAAGGTCAGCTGTTAACATCGAAGTGTTCCTTTTACAAACATGCGTAGTTGGTTTCCTTCAAGTTGCCTAATAACTACTTGACGAGCCTACATAATTTAGCAGTGACTGTTTGCATGCCACGAAAAAACTAATGGCATAATTTTTGTTGTTGCAAGCATTGTTTTACCAATAAACAATGTTAGTCCCAACCAAATCCAATACAGTGTATGTGCACCCTTTTTAACAAGGACACTTGCAGCCTGAGGATATTGAAGGGAGTTGAAAACATTGTGTTAATTGATTGTGCTTAAAATTAGATGATGTACTTTATGTACTGAATACACTTGAAATATTGATATTCCTTTTTAAAGGTATCTGTGAGTGCATGGATGGATCGACTGACATTCAACACAGGAATTGGGTTGATGGGCAACCTGAAAGCCACAAGCATAATTGTTCACAAGTAAATAAGTACGGATGGGATAGTGTAGATTGTGCTAGACCTCGAAATACTGTGTGTAAGTACGTGCCAGTATAGTTAAACCACCAGGCATCAGAATCATCATTGCAAAGCGCCTCCATCAAACTCGGCAGATGGATAAATGGTTTAGTCGTTTTAAAAATAGTCATTGTTTGTTGGATAAATTGGTTAATCATTTTGAACATTTTAAAGTCTAGGCAGATTGGTAAATTGTTTAGTCATTTTAAAACAGTTCATGTTGGATTGGGTAGGACTCATTGTAATTGCAGAAAATTACTCTTTTCCCACGACTTTTTGATCCAATGTCAAGCAGAGTATTAAAAAAAAGTGCAACAAAAACCTGAACTTCTGGGCTATTTTGAAATGGTGTGTATGTACATGTAATCGGAAGCAGAACTTTGTTTGTGTTTTATTTCTTGGGGTTGGGGGGGGGGGGACTCACCGGGGTCTTGTTGAAAAAATTACTAAAAAGTGCACAGAATCCAACCAAAACTTATTTTCTTTCAAATATTATATATATGATGCATTCATTTGTTAAAATTCATATTTGATTCATATTTGACTCATCATTAATTGATCCATTCAAGGTAATTTTTGACATATTGCAATTGTAATATATTCACAACTTATTGATGTAAAGGATGAAATGAATTTCCTGTAAGGTATAATAAAGTCAATTGAATTGAATTACTCAGACACTATCTGTGTAGCAGGTTTCGCTCCCTTAAATATATTTTGTATGATGCCGATTTAAAAGGAAATATCACCCAGGTTATATTGTCTTGTTTCCAATAGCCATTCATATCTGTCCCCACAAGCATAACCAAACTGACTTGAAGCTAAACCAATGTTGACTACCTACAGATGGATCTGCAGTTGTAACGCTACAATATGTGTAAAGCCATACCCATGCACAGGGTGTGAGGGTTGAGGTTGGGTTTGAGGTTATGGGTTGGGGGAGGTGTGGCAGTGGGGGAGGTGTGGCAGTGGGGGAGGTGTGGCAGTAGGGGAGGTGTGGCAGTGGGGATGATATGATGGTAAGGTTTGGCTTTGTGACGAGTAGGGGTTGGTTGTGAGGGTAGTGTTTGAAGTAAAGGTGGGATTGGGAATGAGGGTGGGGATAGGGAGTGACAATAGAGATGTGATGGTGAGGATTAGGGGTTGGTTGGTGGGGTAGTGTTGGGTGTGAGGTTAGGGGTTGGGTGTGGTGATGGTGGGGGTAGTGTGTCGAGGTAGGAGTTGGGTTTGATGGTAGAGGAGGTGCGAGGATAGGAGATGATGGATGCGATGGTGGTAAGGGTTTGCTCCAGGGTAGGGTGTGAGGGCAGAGTAGGTATGAGGGTAGGGAATGTGATAGCTGGACTTGAGAGTAAGGGTGGGGTTTGAGGGGAGGGGTTATTTGCGATTGTTAGGGTGAGGGTAGGTATGTGGCATGAGGGTAGGGAGAGTCTGTCCAAAGTAACTCATACACGTACAATCAAACCTGCTCTGCAGGAAGTGATGATAAGGGTCAGGAACAGTCCGACTTGAAGAACTAGTCACTGGGATAACAACCTCTCAAGACTGGCAGACCACAGTTGACACTGTAGCCCAATCCTCGGTAAAAACACCAAGATTATGGACAGAACTGACTGTGCGTGCACCCTACCAAAACCAGCTCTTGAAGGTCACAACTTTGTGAAGATTGTTATCATTGGCTGGTAAACACCACCCCAGTAAAGCCCTAGAAAAGCCTTGCTCCCAGGCCCAGCTAAAAACCACAATTACTGGGTTTTCCAGTTCAATTAGATTAGAAACGTCCTTTTAAAATAAACATGTGTAGTATCTCACCTAAAAACAAATAAAAAAGTAAAATTTTACACATAAAATGCATAAAGCCACTACATAACACAGGTGTGTTTAGTTTGACCATATTTTATTATCAAAAATGTTAATCAAGTCCAGTTTATAGCATTTTATGAGCAGTCACAAGACATTTTTAAAAGCATGATTCCTCGAGAAACTGACGAATCATAACAACAAAAATTGATGCCCACCAGCCAAATGAAAAAAGTCACTGGGAATGTATTGATGAGTGAACAGATTGCTTTGCTTTTCAACAAAAATACTGAAATATGAAACTAGCATAGGTGGGGAAATAACGGGCGTGGTTCTGAAGAGCACATAAATAGGTCGTATTTCAAAGAAATCGTTTAAAACAATATTAAGCTTCCGGAAATAATCGTGTGTACTGACAACGGAATACACAATAGATTTGCAACATTCGTTCCATCACGAAACCTCATTTTCACCCATCATGGCATACACTTTCATTACATTGTGTTGTATAGCTATTGACCATAGTCTTGATCGGCGACGCTAGTTTTTTTATACTAGTCGCTGGTAGAGGGTGCAACATCAACTGGCTCAGAGGGACTGGGGAAGTCTACGAACCTTGCTCAAAACTTCTTCATTTTGATCCAGATGTTTGCTTAATACAGATATCTCTAAATGAATGTTGCCAATTAAGACTTCTTGCAGTAACGTCACACGCACCATTTTGGGGGTGAATGGTAAGCGTGTAAAAGCCTCGTTGCCTTAAATGTGCACTACACTGTATAACACATGAGGACATTGACTCCCAAAATGGCGCGATTATTGTGATGAGGACGTCAGGTGAATTGGACCAATACAATTAAATTATTGTGTTTTATTTTTAGAATAAAACTAGACACACACGTAATAGTAGTTTGAATATAGACTCAGCTTATGTACAAAAAACACATGAATCATATCTACATGTATACACTTGGGAAGCATTATGGGATGGAAAACTTAGTAAGGAATTATGGAAGCTTACACACAAACCATCAATATATACATTTAGTACTCCCATTACTTACTTCATGATGTCCTTCTATAATTTCTAGATATGACAAATACAAGTCATATTAAGACACTAGTTAATTAGCAGCAAACAAACAAACGAAATGTAAGAGTTGTTTTAACTAACTCTATTGCTGGATTGCCAAAAATGGCACAGCAGTTTAGTCTTATAAAGAGCAAACAAACACTCAAAAAGATATTGTGATCAGCGCACATAATATTTCTCAACTGGTTTTAAAACAGTAACAGGCAACTATGGAACTTTCCTAAATTTGTAACCAATACGTTGTGCAGGTCATGGCTAATAATGAATACAGGTACCCTATAAGACTAACAACTGAAACAGTATGGATAAAACATCCAAAACCAAATGTACCGAAGAAACAATAATTTATTTGCCATAAAAACGCAAAAGAAATGATAGTAAAACTGTTTAATTTGGTTCATATTATACCTCATATAATATTTTGAGAAACTCAGTGCAAACAAGCTGGTTTACACAGAGATTTAAAGTTGTCTAAAAAGTAAATAAACCTGTAAACTTTCTACAGACACAGAGACGCACACACACACACACACGGTCATGAAAAAATAAGGTAGATATTTTGACTATATATACGTTTACTGCATTTGAAAGCTCAAATGGAAGACATGAAATAAATACCTATACAACACTCCCTCAAGGGACGGTACAACATCAACATTTGATCATCCTCCAAATAACCATGGGACTTCTTAGTATACTACTATTATTATCATTATAACAATATATTTTATTTCGTATTATAGCTTTTGTCTAGATTTAACAACGCATAGCTTATTCAACCCATGCTGTGTGAATCCATTGTTGCATTGAGTATAATGTTAAGGTGTTTTAATATTCGCTACCGTACAGAGACCAATTACAAAAGGAGCAATGTCTCCACAGAAGGATGTTCTGCTTTGTGGGCAAGGCCTAGAGGAGGATGTTAAGTACAGGGACAACGAGAAAACAAAAGAAATCTCCTCGAGAATGAAAACATGGGAATGACTCGTGAGTTACTTGACTTTAATGCTGAATGATTTGCTGGATATTTTTCTCTCAAATGGAATCCGTAATTTAATCAAGTGTTGTTTGGGAAATCAGGCAGTTGTACCATCCCTTAAACTGGAACACAATTTTAAATCAAAGACCCTGTGTATGCAATGTGAAACACAAATAATTTTGAAATATTTGTTCCCTGCATGAAAAACCAAATCCTATTGGAATTTCCATTGATAGAATCTTGTTTGGTAAAACAAAAACCTGTGATAGTTTGGTACTTTGACTATTTGAGGCATAAACTTGACGATCCTTGTTACTGTAAATGAGAGGGTCGTCACCTATCCCAGCAAAGGCTTGAGGTAGTGAACTATAGATGGAAAATGCCAAAATTGGAATGTGCCCATTTTGATTCTACACATCTGTTTAAACAGTTACCAAGTTGGGGCCTGACATTTCAAAAGCAGTGACTAGACCCTTTTCCAAACCATGGCTTGGGCTTTGGCTCCATCTGCTTGATTGAAGCCCCTTAAGGAAAGCGCACGTTTTCTAAATAACTGATCAAGCCCAAGCCCAAACCCAAAGCCTCGGTTAAAAATGGGCCCAAGAAACTACATATACATCCAAATTCTCTGCAGTAAATTTCTTAAAAGGAGGTACAGCACTCTACCAACAAAACGTTACCCAGACTTATACTAAAGAGCCAAATTAAATTAAGCGTAAAAGGTTTTTTTTTTTTTTAGAGAGTATTAAAAACTGTGAATTCAATATTTTGCACCCTGTCACATGCAGACGATTGTCAACTTATAAATAAAAAGATTAAATGTCATGGAATATTTTGGTAATTATGGATATACATTGATTGATTGGGAATCATCTTGAATTGATATTTAATCAACTTCATCAAAAAAATTAATAGCAAGTTGCTTGGAATGTAACACGATAGGGATATTATGGTCCAGTCTTTATTATTTTTTAATAATATGTACACGCTCATGAATATTTACAAACTCATGAATATTTGATTTGGGAAATGCAAACAATGAATGATTTACATAATTAAATGAACATTACCACTCCTGTGACATAAAGCCAAATAAACAAAACCCAATAATAATGACAAAAGAAAACAAATTCTGACCGATGAATAAATAACAATGTTAAATTATTTCTATATACACATACTCATAAGCACCTTTTGAAATACTGAAGAGACCAAAAACATAGACAAAATAATATAATCATATTTGTTCCACACCTTATTGACCTTTGTAATGGTGTGGCCAGCTTGCTTTTCTCCTATCCAAAGCTTCTGTATATAACTCAATAAAGGCTTGAAGGCAAAAAAAAATCAATCTCTAAATTCCATAAATAATAAGAACATTCTAATGTACAATGGTTTTATTGTTAATGTGGTTATATGTTTCTGGTAATGAAACCAAGGAGCCCTCAAAAGTGACTAGCACCGTGACCCAAAGGCCTGAGGACACCCGTGCAGAGAAGATGATGAAAACATTTCAGTTTTAGATATGGGAGGTTACCCCCCCCCC
>CM021532.1:12094250-12109797 GCA_010994315.2 Pisaster ochraceus
TGTAATCTGCTTATTTGTAATTGTTTCTTTCACTCTTTGTATATTTTAATGTTCCCTTTATGCGCTTACAGGCTTTTGCATTAGACGCTTTACAAATGTCTTTATTACTATTATACAATGGTTAAAAGCACCTAATAAATGCCCATTATTTTGTTAAATTTCAAAATCATCACAATAGCTCTGACAAATATTTGATTTGCGACTCTGGTACAAATGAACACATTCTTCCCAATACTAACCTGGACTACTTGTGGTTGTGTTCAAACTGCTGCTATAACCAACTCTATCTGGTGACTCGCTTTGCATGGATGTTCCTGCTGTACTGGCCCTCTTTGGTGGGTTCAACGGTGTTTGTTCTGGCCCATCTACCTCCTCAACCATATTGTATGGAACGAAACCTCGTTGGCTATTAAGCTCACCCATGTAAAAACCATCTGCATCTTTATCACCATATACCTGCAGACAAGACAGTAATAGCAATCATGTGGATGTAACATTTTATTGTTCATCCCTGTATAAGGAATAAGCCATTTGTAAATTAGATTTGAATGTCTGGTACAATGACTTGCTTGGTCACAAATTCACGCTTAAAATTGAATTCCTCAGACTATAGAGACAGTTGCTTTCGGGCAAGGTTTTGTGTAGTTATGTAAGAGATAGCGAAGACCCATACACCATTTTGTATGAATGTGTATGGCACAATGATACCAGGGTTTGCTCAACTGGAGGTAACTATACAAATGCTTGCCACAAACAATTTGACATAGCTACTGTCTCTATAGTCGGAGGGATTCAATTTTAAGCAGTATTAAACAATCCTTATCAGTAGCCATCTTCAAGACTTCACTTAAAACCTATCTTTTATCGAAAGCTTATTGTACGGCACTATGAGCAACAGGCGTTAGATTGGCGCCTTATAAATTGTACTATTGATTGATTGATTGACTACATTTTATCCACCAACCTTGATTATGTCTCCTTCCTTGAATGTCAATTCTTCATCAGCTGCATCATCATTAGGAGACATTGCCGTCGGATCGTAATCATATAACGCTACAAAAAACCGAATCACACTGTCATCAAATAGTTCCTCCGGCCCTTCACTCACTGAATAGTCCTCCTCTTCTTCATAGGTTCCCGTTTCCTCGGTCCTGGAATCCACAGACAGCTTTCGTTGTCTGTCATTATTAGACTTGGCATCATAGTCTTTATAGTTTGCGAGTTTGAGTGCGACTTGGCGGTCGTCTCCGAGGCTGCTTTTACGCTGTTGGTGGGATGGTCCGTTGGGATCGTTGGATTGCGACTTAAGGTCCTGTCCTGGTTGCTGTTGATTGAGCGATGGTTGACCAGAAGGTTCAGAACGTTTTTCATGGCTGGCAGCTTTGCGAGCTTCATCTTGCGTGATTTCTGCCATACAATAAAATGATATAGTTCAGGATTGGATTTTAACAGACAAAAAATGTGCGATAGTTAGCTCATAATAAGCTAATATTCAAAGGCTTAATCAATCCAATAAACAAGTAATTGCATTTATAGATAAAAACTGCATTTGATGACCACAAATCACCGTTGCTTTTGCAAGCACAAGCACAAAATCCAGGACTTTTTTGGGCTTTTCACTATTTAAACCGGATAATCTCATTTGATGAAACTTTCACAGGGTGGTATTGATTGAAATCTAGGATGGAAGTGAAATGAATCTTCCATAAACAAATGATGTATTCAGCATTCCTCCTGAACAGTAGTCCACTAGCTTATGCTACTTAAAACACCTGGGGACCAGTCATAATTCTTTTTCAAGTGGTCCAGTTGGTTAGTGTTGATAAATACATGTATTTTCAACTTGTGAAAAAGCTGGGTGACCAGTGAATGACAAGCTAACTGGTCCTGCTGGCTAGTCACTGAAAAAGTTCATGATCACAGCAGGCCTGCAGCTCTACATGGAATTATGAACTCTAATAACCCAGTTACTGCACACACACGAGCTAGCCCTCGTATCACAGCACAATAATGATGGCACGCTTTGTGATGTGACGACCAACATGCCAGAAAAAGCCAGAAAGATGGGGGGGGGGGCAGACTGGAGAAACCCAGATTACATACGAGCAGTCTTGAGGGCCTTTTTAAAAGCAGTGAGACCAGTAGAATTTCTAACATGAGTGGGAAGGTTTTTCCATCGCCTTGGGGGCAGAGACAGAAAAAGCTGGGTCATTGGCCTGTGTGTGAGATTTGGGAATGTCAAGACATCCTCCGACAGAAGAACAAAGAGAGTAAGAGGAAGACTTCCGGGTATGAAGCAGAGATGATCATGACGACAGTTCCACTTTAAGGGCATAACCTGGTACTATGCCATAAAGTAATATGACTATCAGTATCCAGTACAGGTATAGAATAAAGTGAACATGACAGGATCAATTCAATTCAATTCAGAGACAATTATTTCCATTTCACTGGTTTACAATAAACGTAGGCATGCAAAATTAAGATTAGTTGATGCAATAATGAAACCGATGTCGTGTTCCCATGCTTGTAGATTGAACATCCTACTCACCAATGTGTGGTACAGCTTTACCCTCTTTTCTGCTCTGTTTGATTGGAATGGGTTCTACAACTTGATTATGAGGAGACTGCTCTGTCTCTCGTTCAAAGTCACATTGTTGCCGGATGACCTGGATTGGTAGACACTTATCGGACCGGTTTAGTGATTCCAGCTCAGGATCCGTGTCTAACTCCATCTCTGGTTTTGCATTGAACTTAGTACAGAAAAGCAACAAGACTCTTTATGAGAATTTTGTATTATTTATTATATAATGTATTATTTGATCCAAATTTGTTCAAATAAATAATAATAATAAAAGTAATAATAGTGGCTCCTTATATAGCGCTTAATTCCGGGATTCGAACCCACACCCTTATGACTCAGTCACCAGAACCTGAGCTCGTTGCAGTAAATCACTCGGCCATGACACATCATTCAATAGATTATTACCCACTAGACACTTTCTTGCCCTCATATGGTGATTTTGTTCAAAATCACAAACTCAATATAACACAGCCTCCTATTGGTTGGCAACCTCATTCCACTGATATTTCATCCACTCACCTTGAGTGTTTCTTGTACCTTCTTCTTCTCCTCATCTTCCCTTCGTCTGCTTCTCTTGAGTGATTTGGATTCGCTGTTATCACTGAGCCCTGGTAAGCTACCATCGGCAAAGTCTGACAGTTCCTCCTCGGCCTCCTCAGCGATGTCAGACAACTCTGATCGCTCACTTTCTGACGTGTAGTCATCTCTTGATATCCTTGCATCACCCTTCTGCAAAAGAAAACCAAAATGTGTATAGACGCTGCCTCGCTACCACGGGCAGCGCGTCGTATTCACACCACTCATCACTAACCCCTGGAAGGGATGTACTGATAGACAATGCTGATTGCTCCCAAAAATGGCTGCTTTGCCTGCATGCTTGGTAAAAACTTTTAAGTGCCTGTAGGGTGCTTGTATGGTGCTTAGTTCGTGCATGTCAAAACGCAAGTATTTTGACACGATTTCATTTCAAATGAATCACATTTTTACACTGTCACCCTGAACTGCATACAGTTAGACATGTCGCAAGATCGAAGAAGGATGACAGGGGACCATTACTCGATACGTCTTTTTGCGGGCTACCAAAACTTGAGTGCGCACAAAGAATGGATTGGCCCATTTGCACATTTAAATTCCAGGGGTTATGAGCGAGAAAGTCATGCTAGGAGAACAAGTCAGTTCTGTACAATTTACTATCAATCCCATCCCACCCCCTCAATTTAGGTAAATCAGACGAGCTGAAAAAAAGCACATTTGTTTAGGCTACCTTTGTTGTATCTTCTTTATCATCACTTTGCTCAGCAGCCTTCCCGCTGCTAGCTGCAGCTGGTGGCTTGTGTGTGGTTGTCGTTGCTGCTTGGTTAGCAGCAACATGCTGGTTTGATAGTTCATCAGATCTCGAGCTATGTGATGAACTGTCTCCCTCTTCCTCAGCACCATGGTACATATTAGATGGATGTGATTGCTGCAATAAATTAACAAAGTCCTGTCAAGGTGTTTGCCTTAATATTGCTGTTCAATTGCACTCTCTTTATCATCCGGTGATTGCATACAACAAAACCATTATCGTTTCAAATGCTTGCGAAACATTCAGTGGAAAAACACTGCAATACTGTGTTTCAAAAACAGTGTTTGTTATGCTTTCATTTCGTTGTCACAAAAACTGACTTGAAATCTTGTTTCGAGTACATGTTAATAAGCGCTAAACATTGCATAGCCTGATTTTTTCCCGAAGACATTGTTTTAAAAAGTTTTTTCCCTGAATGATTTTTGACAGATGATGCTGTTTCAAAACTTGGCAAAATTGGCAAAACAAATTGTGGCTGATGGGCGTGAGATAATGTCAAGATGTCAACATCAACGCTTTTTTGATTTTGTATTAACTACCACTTACCGTCGGCGGATTTTTCGTGCAATACTTTAAATGAAAGCTTATAACTTTCTTGAATCTATAAAATTAGCTATTTTGAAGAAAAAAATTGCTAAATTGATATCTAAATTTTTGGGTCCAAATTGGACACAAAATTGACCTAGCATCTTTAAGTGCTATATCACAGCATCTGACAATAAAAAACATGGTGTGATCAAATGCTAAAAACCATTTGTCAAACAGATGAAGTAGATAGGGACAAGCATATGCATAATGTGCAAGGTTAGAAGAGAAACCACTTAAGACAGGTGAGGACCTTGTTTGGTTCTTTTGCAATTTCACATAATTGCTGTTTGCTTTTTTAATGTAACACACCCCAGTATAAACCATCCACCAGTTTTGACTTTTATCTAAAACACAAATTGGTCTATACTATCATTCTTATAATAAAACCAAGGATGCTTCATAAGTGAACTTAATCACTGTACCTCGCAAGCCTGAGGAAACCTGTAAACAAGGCTTTCCATGTGAACCAGAAACCCTGGGGTAAACCCTACTCTTCCACAATAAGTGTGTTTTTTTTTTTGACATGCACAACCAATCCTAGTACATGAGACCTAACAGCTTACTGTCCCATCAGAAGGACAAAGCAATTATGGTAAGTTATCTTGCTCAAGGACACAAGTACCATGACCGGGACTCAGAGAAGCACCAGAACTTGTGTCCGGTGCTCTTAACCGCTCGGCCACAACACACACTGACAAACTGATAACACGTTCAGTAATCTGGTTCTAGGTCTAAATCTGGGTCTTTGGAATTCTCAAATTTCATCAACAGCAATGTACATTCCAAGCCATCGCTTGTACAAGTCAAGCTGTCTTTACTCAGTACTTCAACAAGTCAAAGTTTCACACAATGAAGACTTCTTTCACTCAGACATGTCAGAACAAGAGGCACTGAGTAAATATTACTGGATGTTTGAAATAAAAAGTTGCATCCCCTTAACACGTTGACTGCCGCCTACGAGTATATTCGTAGTAACAGGTGTAACGGATTCTGCCACTACGAGTATACTCGTAGAGAATGAAAGGCTTTTGTATTGTGCATTGAATACACTGGCATCACTGAGAACGCAACAAATACGCTTCTGGCAGTGGTGAGGACATACATCCTGAGAATTTGTATTACAACATGTGGACACCAAAAAGTCTTACCTACTCGGTATGCGCGCATGCGCACCACACTTGCCAAATGGGAACGCCCTACGAATCTATGACCGGCAGTCAACGTGTTAACATCTTAAGGTGAACCCTCTCCTGCCAATTCCCATGTTGTATCAGAAACTGGGGTGTGATCCCTGGCTATATCAGGCAGTTACAGGTTGAATGGGTTCTGACTGGCACCCCCGAACAAAGACATTGACACAAAAGGGAGGCGCCAACATCAGCCAGCACATTAATCCAGAGGTTGTAGGTTCAAGTCCTGCTCAAGTCAACTTTTCTTTGTTCAACCCAAAATTGATAGGGTTAAAGTAATTGTTAGTTATGGAATCTAGGTTTTTGAGAAATCAGTTCTTAGAAACGGTAAAAGGTGATAAAAGCACACAAATTTAATGATGGAAAAAGCACAGCACAGCATTCTGGTGATTTGTCACCACTCACTGATCTACTCCGCCTGTATTTCCCATGTCTATGACCACGTCGTAATCCACTATGGGAATTACGCCTTGGAGAAAGCTTGCAAATAGGAAGAGGGAATAAGAATTATCAACCCACGGATACAAGTGTTGATGGAGATTACATTGTAGACCCCTTGTATATGATGTCACAAAACCCAAATAGCGCCCTCACTGAGGACAATGGCGCATGCATGTTTCCATTGTTTGACCTCATCAATGGCGGCCAGTGCAAGGGGTCTAATGCCATGTCAGAGCAAAAAACTGTGGCTATCCAAATGCAGCCATTATCTGTTTGAAAGTGGCGGTGATCCGAATTGAAAAAAGTTGGTGGATCATTTTGACACTTACATGCGTTTAGGTCCTATGCATTTTTACAGTACAATAATTTATTCTGTTTGCATAAGAATGACATCGGAAATGAGGTGTACAAAATGCATGGAAACAAGTCCACCGCCTTGTTGTGATCTTTTCAGCTTGTTTTTCAAGGCCTGTTTATTCTTTGTTTCAACAACCCCAAGGACAATTCAATTCTTTTGGGGAGCTGTGGTGTGGAGAAATGCTCCTAGGGGCCATCCCCACCTCTCAGATTGAAGCCCTGATTCACACAGACCAAATGGTGCCCACTTGTTTTCATGAAGCCCCCTGGTGCAAGATTACTACAAAAGCAAGATGTGACAGTTTTGCTCTGACAGAACAATATCGATATGGACTGAAACAGTGTGAAAAGTAGAGACGATTCAAGTAAACATAAGAAAACTTTAGAAAAAGCTGTTAACAATAACATATTATAGATGTTAAATTTGCATCCCGACAAAGAATATTATTTGGTTTTTCCCATACACCGATTTGTGTAAAGCACTGAATACTCTTTCCGAAGTCCTGTGAACAAAAACCCCACAGTAAGCGTATTACTTGGGTGGGACTCGAACCCTTGATGTGGTACTCCTTGCTGCTAAAACACAGATTTCAAACAGGCTCTAGCTGCCGGGCAATCTTGGTGGTCTAGTGATAAGACATCTGCTCTTGGATGGCAAAGGTTGTGGGTTCGAATCCCACCTAAGTAATATATCTGGGGGGTTTTTCTCCATAGGACTTGGGAAAGTACTGAGTATACAGTGCTTTACATACATCGGTGTTTGGGTGAAACCAAATAATAATGTACTATTGTTCTATTGTACTATTGAAACAAACATCCTATCTCATACCAACATTGAGTAAACGTCTATCATTATTAACTCTTGTACATGTATATATAAATAGTAGAACACAACAATTTATTCCAGACAATACGGAAATGGCTTTGAATTCAAAGCCTTGACTCTGCTGTCTTACCAAACTACGCTAAATTTAGTAATTCTTATTCAAGCAGTATATCCAGAAAATAGTTATATGACAATTGCATCTTTGAAAGGGCAGGGCTAATTTGATTCTGCAAAGTGCACTTCCATTGGAAAATCATAAAGTCTATGGGAAACTTTTGACGGGGCACTAAGGCCAAGACCAGGGCCCAATTTCATGAATCTGCTTACCGCCGAATTCTGCGCTTGCAATCACCATTCTCCGTTTACTGTGCAAGCGCCAAATTTCTGTGCTAGCTTTGTAACTTGGAGTACGTATGCGCACAAGCAAAAATTCTCTGCTAACCCGTGAAATACGCTTGACGTAAGTGCGGAATTCCCTGCTTCCATAAGCGTTGATTCTTTGCTTACGGTGAGCAAAGCCATGAAATTGGGCCCAGGGCAACTGAGACCATGGCCCCCATGACCTTCTGAGCAACTCCAGGCCTGCATGGTTGGATGGAATTACCTTTGCCTCCATTGCTCTTAGTGTTGCATCGCTGCGTCTCTCCTCTAGTAAGGCAGGGGGTATTCTAGCTGGCACAGAATCGATAGAAAAACCATTTGGCGAGAGGGTTCGGACGACAATGTCTCTGGCTGATAACAGCTTTATCTTATTTAGACTCATGGATACACGATCAGCTGCAAACAAAAAAAGCCACACAGAAAGAAAAAGAGTAATTAATCAAGCGAACTTTGTATCATTTGAAGCACGCAACCAGCATTGGTAATCATTATCAAAAACCAATATCTGCACTTTGTTTAACCCAACATACACAAGAAATGACAAACTTGTAAAAGTTTAAGCTTGATCAGTCATCGTAGTCATTTGAGAACAGTGAAAAACTGTATTCAAAACACCGGGCTTTGGACTCGCAAGGTTAAAATTAATTGTTTTACACATTTCAAGCAAAAATATCTTGGCAGATTGCAGATTTGAGTTTTGAAAAAAGTGAAAAAGGGCAGAATAACAAGATATTTTTTAATGGCCCCTGTCGTTTGTTATCCTATGTATACATTTTTACAGAGGACAAATATCGCTGGCCCTTTAGCCAAATAATCTTTCTCACGGCATACTCTGACTGTGTGCCGAATTACATGCTTGTATCATCAAATGCACAATCCTGTTCAACAGAACATCAGACTTTAAGTATTTAAGAATAAACTGACCTGTCGGTGAAAATATCTCGGCAACCTTGGTATCCTCAGCATACACAGCGTAACCGGTCACCACAGCCCCATTAGATAATCCAGATGTAGTTATTGTGACTGGTAGCCACTCTACAAGACAAACTGCTGGGGACGGACCTGGCCTGACTTGTACATCGAGCGGAGCATCAGGGAGACCTGTGTGGTGAGATCATATTATGTCAAAGGAAAGCCAGGCATCACAAAAACAGGTTACTGGCTATGTAATGTATACTGTTTTCTGTGACTGGTTCCCTGTCATTTTGCCAATTAATTCAGCTATTTTTTCAGAAGAATATTGCGAAAGCTTTATTTCATGTATTCTTTCTCATTTTTTGAACATTGCAAACTGAGCAGCATGCATGTACTTCAGTAATAAAATATGATGCACCGAACTTGATCGTTAATGGAATGCCAGGCCTCATGCAATGCATTGTTTGGTTTCTGAAAACACAACAAATCCACTGCCAACAAACTAAATGTATTTGAATTTTGGTTTGTTGGTGTTTAAAATAGCAATTTTAAAAACTACTTTCTCACTCTTGACAACTTACATCACTAGGGTTTTTGTTTGTTTGCAAAGTTACCATGACAACCAGGAGAAGCAGATAAATAATCAGGGATAGTATACAAAACAATGACTTAAAACGTCTGGTAAACAACCCTTATGTGAAAAACAAAACAAAATTCAATGCAGACTTATTTACAAGTGAATACCTTTTAAAATACCTACATACACATGAACAGGCACGGGGCGAAAAAAACATAAACAAAAACAAAAAGAGGTATTTTAGTTAAGTATTATAGGACATAGATTACTAGGAAGTGCACACTAAAATAACAAAATTACTTGTTAATACTCTTGATGCATGATTTTATTCGACTACTGATATGATAAATTAAAATTAAACACCCTGGTTTTTCCTCTTCTAGAAATTTGCTCAAACTTGTTGTGGATTGTTGAGAGGTCTTGTGCATCGCACTCAAGTTCTGGTGGCCTAGGGTGTGTGGGTTCGAATCCCAGTCATGACACTTGTGTCCATGAGCAGGACATGTGACCATGAATTGCTTCTCTGAACCCAGGTGTATAAATGGGCACCTACGCGGGCTGACATGGTATTCTGTAGGATCAACTCCTCAGCACTTGCCGTCATTCTGAGAGTATTGGTTGAGCCGATAACAAACTGTTACAGTCAATACAGGGTGAAAATAAGATGGCTCCGGTTGTTTGGATAACGTAACAAACAAAAGTAGTGACGTCAAATCGGACAAAAACACAGTGTACAGGATCAGTAGAGGGAGTAGTCATTTAGGTCGCTTCATGGTCAGGGTTGGTGGGGAACAAGTGCTGTTACTTACAGGGTAGACTTCTCTTTTTCTTTTTCGAGCGCTTTGGCTCTGATTTCCAAACGGATAGGCGAGAGAAAATGGGGCGTGATAAAAACAATACCAAGGGAGTTAACTTACAGTGCAAAGAAGTTATTTAAGTGCAATTGTTTTTATAAATATTTATTCAATGTTTCCCGCTTCTCCATCAAATTGTAGTCCTGGGTGAAGTTATTTCATTCTTTAAGTTGGAGTGCATACTAGGTAGAGTATCCGTGGTTCAGTTTGTCCTTTAGGCTCGGGAAAACACATTCATTAACCAAGCAGTTTATGCGTTTTGCACATTTAATTAATTTATTTGTGCAAATATTTTTAAAGACATCAAGGAATCATTGTGAGATGATTCATTTCAAAATATCTCTTTGGCTTAAGGCATCTTCAGCTGTCCTTCATCTAAGGTACATCTGAGTTGAAAATCTTAAAGGTATGGTCATAAAAATAATTGTGTAAATTGTATCCGAAAGCTTGCTTGTTATAAAGATGGTAATGGTAGTAAGCATCATTAAAACAATTTTTTTTTAAATGCCCCCGTTGATTATAAAAACATTTGAATCTGAGAAACGATTCATGCATAAATCGTTTCTCAGATTTCTGAGGATTGGTGTCCATTGGCGAATGCTGCGGCAAGAGTTGCAGTTGGTACTCGCTGTCACCTTGCTAAACACGGATGAAATTGACATTCTTGTGAAAATAGATTTTTGTTGTTCTCTCAGTAACTAGACACTGTACTGTATTCAGCTGAAACTTTTACACGCGACTTTTATCGTTCCTTTCTTGATAATTTTGCAGGTACATCAACTTTACGTTGACAAAAACCAATCTACGACAGTACCTTCAAACCAACGATTGAAATAAATCTGTACTCCATCATACAATTATGGATTTAGTGTACCGTCTTTACCTCCAGGCAGTGTTTTGAATTCTATCTCTGCAGCTAGTTTCTCCTTTGAGTTGTCTTGAGACGTCTTCCTACTCTTAGCTCTAACATTAACTCTGTAGACTGACAGTGGTGAAAGACCTGCAGTGGAATAATCAACCGTCATTAACCATCCTTTTTGCGCCAGTCAAAAGGTCAAATTCAGCGCCATTTTGACTGAACATCATCAACATTCAGGAATCAAACTAAAAATCCTCCGTACAAAATTGCAGACACCATACATTTGAAAGGTAACGTCATTGGATTTTGAAAAAAAATCGCAATGGAAACACAGTGGCATTTTACAATGCTTAAACCTGAGGTTAGAAACTGTTAATAGTTTGTCCCACATTCACAAGGACTCATTTTTCTTTCTATTGGAAAACGAGTGCATCGCAAAAAACGAATTCGACCATGGAGTGCCTCTTGAATATTATTAGATAAATGAATCTCTATATTCCTACCTGTTAATGCATATCGATACAGACTAGGCTTGAGCAGCTGTGTTTCCTTGCCGTTGACGGACACCTGATGAGCTAGATTACTGTTGCCCGGCAACCAGCTGATGTCAGCACATGTTGGACTCACATTGGACGCCTTCAACTCGGTAGGAGCAGCTGATGCATCTGGATTCAAGAAAGTGGGGAGGGCAAAACGTCTGAGTAAGTACTGACCCAGTTACATTAAGAAAACAAACGTTTAGATTCAGGTTAATGTGATGGGTGTGGGATTTATTGAAAAAGTACACCAGGTAAAGTTCAAGCACAGCTAGTTTTAAATGGCTGTTCATGTTAGCTGTGTTTATGCATATGTACTGTACACTGTGGTAACAAATTCAAACCATCAGCTCTGTACAAACAATTGTGCATGGTCTGTGTGCATTGTCCGTGACATATGAGAAACTTTTTGTATGTCTGCCGTTTTGAAACAGCATCATCTGCCCATAATCATTCAGAGGAAAAAATACTTTCCAAAAAGGTATTTCTGCAAAGAATCGCGCCGTGCAACCACAAGTCACACAGACCTCCAGTAGGACTTTTCAGTCACTGATCATCTCCACTATTCCTCTATCCAACCCACCTTTCCCTATCATGATGGTGCACGCTGCATCCTCGGACATTCCTTTGGATGTAACCGTCCGGACTGAGATCCGATATGTCTCCAATGGCTTGATGTTCTCCACCAGAGCTCTGGTCTTGGCATCCCACTTGGTTGCCGTGCGGAACTGCCCGTTGACGTAGACACGATACTCATGGACATCTTGAGGTGCGATGGTGTCCGGTAAGAGCCAGGAGATGATGATGCTATTCTTGAGCTGTCTCTCTAAGGTCAGCTTCTTAGGACACGGAACTGTACGCAACAGGAGAAAGAAACAATAGATGTTTAGTCTATACCCACAGCAGATACATGGCGTGTCCTGGCCGAGGGGTCAAGCACACTGGACTCAAGTTGTGGTGTTCCTGATCAGCAGAATGTGGGTTCATGTCTCGGTCTAGACACTTGTTTTTTTTAAGCAAGACACTTAACCATTATTGCTTCGTCCTTCGGATGGGGCGTAAAGCCATAGGTCCCGGTGTTTCTAGCAGTGGCTGCTGAATGGCTGCTGAATGCGCCAAAGCACCTTGTAAACCCTTTACAAGTTATTAAATAAATGGGTCTCATAATTCAAAACTGGCTCAGAGGTTTCCTCGATGCCTTTCGTCTTTGTGGACCCGCTCACGGACACAATCACGGACTGGAAGCCTTGCTTGTGGATTGGGTTTTCAGAGCCCCTACCTGATTCAGTGGGTTTTCAATATTTGGGATTTTCCTCCTATGTCTAAAATTGTCAGGCCTATGGGTCACAGTGTCATTACCAGAAAGATATGATAAATAGCAGAACAAATGTAACAATTATTTTTAATGTCCTACCATCAAATACATAGTCCGATGCAATATCACTCAGGGAGGTCAGTCCGTCCTCTGCGGCTATGACATGACTGTGACCTTTAACCCCATTATCCTCATCGACCTCTGGGATGTCCTCCAGGTCACTGTGGTGCTCACTGGTCCTATTGAAGCTCTGGAGGTCCCCAGCAAAGTGGTTAAGATTGCCTCGATTAAGATCTTCTTCCTCACTGTTGAAATCCAAGTCGTTCATGTCATCTGGAGGAAATGGATGGAATTAACAGTAACATCAGATTACAACTCCCTTGGTGTTCTGGTTCTAAATACTCCACTCAAGGGTAACTCAATATCGCAAATGTTTTGGACTTGGATAAAAACTGTACTCTTTGCCTTATGCTAATGGAGGATTACAATAGGTCTATATGTTGGTCGCGTAGCTGAAAAACTGATGCATGGTCAGCAAAAACACTGTTTCTAAATACCATTGAGCCATCCGCAAATAATTGCCAAAAGACGCTAGCGGCATCACTACCGAGTTCAATATCTTAACTTGAAATGGTTGCTGACCTCAACTTGTCATCTATTGACCAACAACATTTCAGAATTGCCAAGAAACCATAAATAAGCCCATTTGACTTGAGGACCAATAGATTTAAAAATTATTTTAAAAATATGGAACATCCAACTATGTTCTCTACCAAAATTACTGAACACTGATCACATTTTCACGATGCTCCTTGAAAATAGTGCTCAGATTTTCAGCCACTACGATGCAAAGTTTGTGAAGTACAAACAACTTCCTGCGATGGTGTTGCTTGTAACTATTTTTTGATACTCAGATAATAACCTTTCCCGTACTATTCTTTAAAGGCTACAAGTATGTATACAATGGGAGACTTTGGAGCACTAGGTGGCACCAGACTTACCAGGTAAACATTAATAATTTACACAGTTCTGATCAGGCGCACCTATCCAAAGATTTACCTGGTAAGTCTGCTGCCACCTAGTGTCCCCAAAAGCCTCATTGGTAAATACAAACCATATCACAGGGTTCATGCGATGCCATTTTTTGTTTGACTTTAAACCTCATTCACAACTCTCTATTTTTTCTACTGCGTACGTATAACTCCAGAAAACACCTCCAGAAAATTCAACACATAAAGTTTTACGAATAAATCACACACAACATGCAGCTGTATCCCTGATGCAAATTGACATCTATTAAATCGTTGCGGTACCCGCTGCTAAAAGAGGATTTGAACCGCCTCTAGCCGCCTGGCTAGCTCAGTGGTCTAGTGGTAAGACACCTGCTCTAGCAATGCAAAGTTCATGGGTTCAAATCCCACCTGAGGGATTTGCCTGTGGTTTTTTTCACAGAACTCGAAAAGTACAGAGTGTACATTGCTTAAAACACAACAGTGAAGGGTAAAAACAAATTATACATCTATTAAACATGCAGCATCGTTAAAAAAAACACTAACAACAACATTGAACTACATTGACTATACATGAACAAACTGGGCAAAATGTCCCTAATTTTCACAACCCAAATGGGCGACTTTGGAACACTAGGTGGCAGCAGACTTTCCAGGTAAATTTCCATTGTTTACGCAGTTCTGAGATGATGCACACATTATTGAGGACAATGGATTGACCTGGTAAGTCTGCCACCACTTAGCGTCCCAAAAGTTTCCCATCGTATTATGTCATCATCAAGAATGAGTAAAGATTGTTGACATAGTATTTCATGATCAAGGTAAATGTGTATTTGTCTTGATGGATGTCAAGCTCTTTCAAGATTAAATGTCTGAGGCAACATATTGACATATACAAGCTGAGGGATGACTTCAAAGCTTTCTCTGCAGGGAAGCCAAGACAGTCCGACTTAAAGTAAACACATTTAGTCCGGTCAAACATGAGCAATAAATAATCCTCACCGTCTGCCCAACAAGGATTATTTCATGGATAAAACAATAAAGACGAAGTACATGACTAATCATCTCCTAAGAGAGAGAATTCAATTTTAAAAGCTCTCTTATCATAAACTTCATACCAAAAACAATCCTCTAAAGGTATTTTTTTCCGTCTGAAATATTGTAGAGGTGGAGAAATTTGAAGACCCGACAAATTATTTTTGTTTATTTCAACTGCCTGAATACATGAATGCGCATAAAATCCCTGAGAATAACAAAACTAGCTTTCATTCAATGGCTGGTTCCTCGGCATGATTATTAAAAGACATTTTGAGTTGTGAATGACTCTACTCATCCAAAGAGAAAATGATATACTCTTATGATCAGATGAGAAATGAGTTGGAAATATGACAATAAAGGATTGGGGGAAAAATCACCACAAGGAAACTCACACGGATTACATTTCCACAAAGCTTAGAAGAAAAAAACTCAAAATACTCAGTCCCTGATATGGAAGCATACACTACTCTTTGTTTACGCAATTAATTTAATGAATGTAAACCATGGGAGACTTTGCAATGCTAGGAGGCAGCAGACTTACCAGGTAAATGTCCATTGTTAAAGTAGATCTGAGCATGTGCACATTACCGAGAACAATGGATTTACCTGATAAGTCTGCTGCCACCTAGCACCCTAAAAGTCCCCCGTTATGGATAGGTATAAAAGGACAGGCAACTTGTAAGGAGCCACCACTAGTAATCAGCAAAATTAATTGAATGATGAAATGAAAG
>CM021532.1:12110797-12150759 GCA_010994315.2 Pisaster ochraceus
CTGGCATCTAGTCACCCCCCCCCCAAAAAAAAGTCCAATAACCTGTGCAAAAAAAAGAAAAGAAATTCCAACACCATGTTCAGCCATTTCCATTCAACCAATGATTTTCAAGTGAAGTTATTTGAAGCATGCAAGAATAAATAAACAATAAATATATCAAATAACTTATGGCACCAATACCAGCACGTCACAAAAATACACAAGAACCAAAGCTAAGACTCCACAAAAACCCATGGCACAGTACCACTTCACAATAACAAGCATCCAACAGTAGTTGCAAAACACCAAGAAAAGAACCAAGAAAATATTGAAACCTTTTTTCTGAGCGACATTTGACTCTGACTCCCCAGCATCGCCCACGGCTTCACTCCCACCAATGGCAGCGGGTGTGTCAGGAAGCAAGGCATCGTGGGAAGGTTTAAGTGGTGTGGGAAGTGCGCCCTCTACAGTGTATTTGCCGGAAGAACCAAGGGAGTCCAATTTGGAAGCTTAACACATCATGCACAAACAGAGATCATTTTTAAAGGAGTCGGACTATATTCCCTAGATAAAATCGTCGCGTTAGTGCAAAAACTTAAATACTCAGTTTTGCAAAAACCGTTTTATCTCGCACGTTGTATCTCGTATCTTTTTCAAAAAACATTGTACCTTAGCACGGACTTGTTTTGCTTGTACATCTAGGGTGAGTTTTGACGTCTTTGCACTGACACAACGAAATAACTTACAGGATGAACAAGTGGATAGGCTTTGAAGCTCTGTCATCATTCAATTGAACCATTACTTTGCACATTGGGTTCAAAATGCTTAAAATTGTAATCAAGAGTGTTTAATTATACATTGCAACTCCTGAAACATTTATGCTAGAGACACAATTGTTTCTTGGATGAAGCCTGATTAGTTCTAAAAAAAAACCCCACTTATTTCAGCCGTTCTGCTCAAAATGACTTCTTTCACTCATTGAAAATGTATATCAAAATAAAAATAAAATACAAAAAGCATATACATTTCTCAACTCAACATAAAATTGTTACTCTTTTGAGAAGGCAATTCAAAAACTTGCATTCAGTTATTGTTTAATAGAATACAATGAAATACATTTTGTAAAATATTTTATCCAAACTCTCCCAAAGAGTTGATATTTTCTACATATTTTGTTTCCTCTCTAAGATCCAAACTTAATGTCAGAACAAAGAAGAATTTCAATCACTGTAGCACAACAAAATCACTGCCTTAGTGTTGATGTAAATTTTAAAACAAGACGAATACACATATAAAAAGGTGTTTTACAAGTTAAAGTTTGGGGGGGGGGTGCCTGCAATAATAACAAAGCGCTGTTTAGATTAAGGATTTTACAGTTAGTGAGTAAGATCAACAATTGATGAACCAACTTTTAGTCACTACTACAATCATACTCTGATCCACATTTCCTTTCATTGCACATCCGCAAATGAGGATCAGGTTGGCTCAGTGGTTTCTGTCCCTGCCTTTCATGTCTGTGGACCCAAAGTCCAATCCCACATCAGACCGGAGCCTTGCATGTGGACTGGGTTTTCAGTACCTACCATCCAGGGCCCAATATCATAAAGCATGTAAGCACAAAAATAGGCTAAGCACAGACAAATATTGCTTAGCAGAAACGGGTTACCAGCCAAAATGTCATAAAAGTTTACATTGTTCTGACTGGTGCCCTACTCATTTTTTGCTTAGCATAGAAACTTGCAAAGTGGAGTTTTCTGCTTAGCAGCTCTATGAAATTTGGGCCTGGTTGCATGGAATTTCCCCATTGGGGTTTTTACTCTCACATCTAAAACTGAAAATGTCTTCCCATTTATTACTCATCCTGTTATCTGACGCTAATTGTGCTGTTGGATGTGTAATCAAATAAAACATTGCAAGTGAAACTCTGAAAATTGATATATGTCGTTTGTCTTCACGAGTATTTAAAGTTGGTTAAGTTTTGGAATCTTACCATCGCTGTCCATTGCATTGCTGTTCATAAAACCAGGCAGATCCTCCTCTGTAGAAAGGAAAATAATTCCAGATAAAAAATCAAGACTTTATTTATTTAATGAAAAGCCAGCAGTAAACTCAAATGCGACTATTTGTAAAAGTGACGCAAAGGGGAAAGTTTGTTTCAACTCCCTTAAAATGAAAAAAAATAAAAATAAAATAAAAATAAAACTGACTATAAATATTGACCAAGTGAAAATTTGAGATAAAATCAAGTACTACATGACTAAGATTGTTAATTGGAAGTTACAGAATGGTGCACACTACATGCTTGATTCATGCAATTAGACAAAAAGATCTACACCAGGATATTATTTTAAAATCTACCCAGTCAGTTCCCCTAGTGGTTTATTACTTGATATGTAAACTTGGGTGTGATCCTTGGCAACACGGCAGCTAACGGTTGAATGGCTTCTGACTGGCACCCCCGAGCAAAGATATTGACTAATAGAGAGACTGACAACATAGGGCTGGATAGCTCAGTTGGTAGAGCGCCGGTACATTAATCCGGAGGTCCTTAGTTCAAGTCCCGCTCCAGTCATTTTTCTTTGTTCAAAGCCCAGCATGATCTTGTAATTATGTAAGTTGTATAAAGTTATTTTAAATTATTGTTCTTGCGAAAAGATATACATGTATCTGGTACTATATGTAAATGATGAATGTGCCAAATAAGTTTTATTAGGGTGCGGCCATCTTGACGGTCGGTTGTAGTCAGATGGCTAGACCTAACCAATCATAGACTGTGCAAGTCTTGCACGTATTTGAACTTCCGGGACTAAGATGGTCCCAACCATATTGAGTATTACGTGTGCGCGATTCTGTTCCTTCAAATACTTTAGTTCAACATGATAGCCATGATATATATGAAAGTAAAATAAGTTTAACAAATCAACAACAACAAAAACAAAATTAAGACTTGACCTCTGTTTCTGGTTACTTGTAAACAATAAAAAAAAATTTGCACAACTGAAGCTCATGTTAATCTATGAAATGGTCACACAAATTTGGGCATGATTGGAAAATGGGGTTTCTAAAAAATAAGCCTCCTCGTCTCAAGTTTGAATTTTGTTTCAATGTTAATTTTAACTGATTACTTGTATTATATAAAAATTGAAATTGGATTCATAACAAATTGCTATGGGTACTTGTATTTTCAAGAACTTTCTAGAAACACACTTTAAAAAGCAGATTTTATTTCATAGCAAAATATAGGCTAGTCTTCATTCGAGTTGTTTTGTCGTTTTCGTTAAGCGCGAGACTTGCACAGTCTGTTAACAAAAAGACAAGGTTTGGGTTCAGATTCTTTTATGCAATAGATTGATCCACTCAACTCCGCCCCCTTTAATGCCTTGCACAATCCGACTGTGAATGAGTCAATCCCATGTGAGCGATGTGGTTAGGCAGTTGCTATGATGAGGGATGAGAGTTATTGCCGACAAAAGAAGTCTGAAACTAAGATCCAAATGTTAGAAGGGAAGTTGAAATGGTGGCATTTCCATATTTTGATATCCCCGGGGTTTAGATTTCACAGAGCTTTGGAGAGCAGTATCCTCAGTGCTAGAGAAGTAGACCAAAGAGCATAGTTTCTTCATATCTGAAGGAAAAACAGCTACTCTTTTTTTCACCAGGCAGACATATAGAGTCTGAATCAGACAAACAATTCTCATCTCTGTATAATGGTTGGGCTTAATAGACTGGCTTATCTCAATCCTACATTGAAAAACAATGTTGGGCGTCTGCTATAATAGTTACGAAAAAAATGTGATCTTAAGACAAGATGTAGATCAACATGGTGCAACCAAACTAACATCATAAGAGAGACTAGTGTTGTAGGACCCATGCATACTAAACAAGTGTTTGACCAGATTGACTCAAGAAGGAAACAACTCCTAATTTCAAAGATTGGATACACAGAGTAAGTCCAAGAAGACCTGTGGTAATCCTTACTGCCATGCATTCAACAGAAGGCTACACATACAAGTAAACATTTCATTCAAGACCAAGGAGAGAACATCCGAACTGCAAAAAATGCCAAGCATCGGAAAACTACACACTGCTTCGCGGAAAGAGCCTAACAGCCAAAACACTACCTACGCTTGATGTATATTTATATATATATGAGACTGGTTCCCTGCTAATTTTGGCTTCGCATGCAGATTAGCTAAGCATTTATTTTGTGCTTGGCAGCTGTTGGAAACTAGAGCCTGAGGCATTAAGCAGAAAATAGTGCTGCATTTTTCACATTACTTGTTGTTGTTTTTTACTTAAACTAGAACAAAACAAACAGTCACAAAATGCCTATAACATAGTATTTCTAACTTGGCTTGAAAAGTTTTTTTGCAAAGGATGATTTTTCTGTGATCCAAAGGCCAAGAAAGCATGCTGTTTGTGAGTGTAATAACTTAATATTCAGAATTTGTAATTCACAATTGTTCATTTTTACTCTGAATAATGACAGGTTTATACGTCTTTCAAATGCTCAAGTGAAGTGAATTTTACTGGGTATAGGAAAATTCAGTGCCATGGGGCCGATTTCACAAAGAGCTAAGATTGATCTTAAGCTGTGTATCAACCTTAATTGCTAAAGCAAAGTGTGATGTCACAATACAAATCACTATAAAAATGGTGATATTGGCAACTCGTCGTAAGATGAATCTTAGTGCTTTGTGAAATCGAGCCCAGGCCATTGAAACTTGTTTGCAAGATTGTAGGTGTACCATGCCACTAAAACCCTTCACTCTATGAACACAAAAATGTTTCAACTCTAGTAAGATTTGAATGCTTACTAACAGCATGCTATAAACTGTTGTTTCAATGTAATAGCACAAAAAACCATCTAGCAAATCAGATGACTGTGCAAGTCTTGCATGCAAGTCTCCCGTGATGTGCAAGTCTCGAGTGATGGGCGCAATAAAGTTTTGGGGTTTGGGTTTTTTTTACTTTCTTTTTCTTTTTCTTTTTTAAAACTTGAATTAACGGACGTGATGAAAACATCAAAAAGATGAAAAGCGGCCCATAGCAAAAGCTAAATCAAGTTGCAGAAAAGAACTACAAAAAAAGGATCAATAGAATAATTCTATGAAACAGCAAAAAACTCGGGAAGTGAAACTGGGTCCTCAAACCTACTGCTATTGGACCCGAGCCCTATTGTCTGACTAGGCGTGCCATTCACCTACACTTTATGGGACCAAGCCCGGGCCCCGTGGGCTGTCAATTCTGTAAAAGAATTGTGCGGTCTTATTCCAATTGCATCTTAAAGCAATGTGCGTGGGACCAAAGTGTCCCAAGAATGTGATCAACCAGCTGACTGGTACATTCTTGAGGTCAAGTACACCGCACACTGTACGCACTGTTGTGTTACTGTAAGAGACATGCAAGGAGTGCGACCAACAACTGAAGTTAAAAGGGTGCTTGAGAGCTGGGAGCAGTGCAGATATATTACTCAATTTCAGAGATTATTTAGTTGTCATGGTTACCTCTCGGGTCTATCAAATCTCTGGTACCTAGAATCATACGAGTGACAAAACGCACACACACACATACGTACAACGTAAACCACAGAGCAAAGAAAAACCAAAAGAAAGAAAATAATCCATCAACGTAAAGAACATATCTGGTTTCAAACCGGTCTTGCAAATTCATCACAGCAACAAAGAAGGAAATGCAGTTCAAACATTCCATGTTGTAACAGAATCAAAATTGCAAATATTTCAATAATAATACTGGGTTTTTATTTCTGGCTTTATCACACCCCTACAGGCATATCAAAACACTTATTACTTGTTTTTCAACAGGACGAGCAGAACTATATTTGAATCATGAAACCCATTGATGTAGCACCTTCTAAAGATTTACAAAGTGCCGCTGAATGCACCGCTGCCAGAAACACCAGGGCAAACCCCTTCTCTTTGCAGTAAGTGTCACTAGGTTCTCTTACTTGCATTAAACAACACTCGGGACCTACAGCTTTACATCCCATCCACGAGACGAAGCAATAATGATAAATTATCTTGCTTAAGGACACAAGTGTCAGGACCGGGACTCGAACCCACACTCTGCTGATCAGAAACACCAGAGCTTGACTCCGGTGCTCTTGACTGCTTGACCAAGGCAAGCCATGGCTTTACAGATAGGACAGTCCTTCTCAGAGTCTTCATGGGATCATGTTGGTTGGTAACCATTTTACAACAGCTCGTTGGAATTTTGTTGAACTTTATTTAAAAACTGAAACAATTTGGCTCAGCTGTTGGCATCGGTGGTAATGATGTCTCAGACACAGTTTGTACTGTATGTCCTACTGGTCAGTGTTAGATAAATATATTGTGGCAGGTCTGATACTTCATTTATGAAAGAGCAAGGGCCCAAGGTATTTTCTTCACTGTGAAGGGCATCCTCTATGAGGACATTGTCAATTTCTATCGGAACATTTCAAGGGGCACCAAGGCAATAAGCCATTGAGGTATGGTGGACACAATATTATAACACTATTAGGTTTGGGTAAATTTGTCTGTGTGCATCCAAACCGAACAGTGCATTCCTATCGTGTCCACCATATCACAAAAAGGCCAATGGAGGTAATTGCCTCTGTTGAATGATATCAGTGGTGAATGTACACCAAACACTTCATTGTGTGCGTACCTGCAACTCTCTCGATGAAATTGCAGGGTACCAGGCCTCTCTGTCCATCCATCAACTCTCCTTCATAGAAACCATCCTGATAAGGGGAAACACAAATTTAAAAAAATCAACCGACACGCAACAAAAACCAAGTAGTCAAAGCTTTGCATAACATGAAATATTGATGACAAGTTTCTAATGTTAACATTTAACAACATATCATTTGACTTTGATTTGAAATTGATTAGCAAGAATACTACATGTATGTTGTATGAACTAACAATTCACAACTGTCAGGTTAGTAGACCGTTCCAATGAAATATGTCAATTGCACATCTCGCGTGCACACTTACTCTACTGGTTGGCAAAATGAAGGAGCATCGCGCCTTTTTGTTAAAGGGCTGACGGTGGCCTGATGCATCAAATTTCTGCATCTGCCTAGTGCACAACTCGATGGCGTTAGCCAACCAATAGTGTCTGTACGCATGCGTGAATGTGATAATCATACCAACTTTTATATAGCGAAATTCCAAAGAATGATCACTGCGCTTCAAACATTATTACCCCCCTGGTCAGTGGGCCATTTCTGTAATTAGCACACTTCATGGGGAAGGCTAATTACATGTGATTATACGGTAAAGCAAAGTCAATGGTTTTCACTTTGGAAATGAGTTTCTTTTTTATTTGGTTTTAGTAATATCAGTTTGTTAAGGACAAATATAACAAAATCACTAACAATAAAAAAGTAGAAAGTATGACCAAAAAACCCATTCGATCCAAAAAATAAAGACAATTAATGCACTTTTAAAATAAATTAGAATGCTCTAGACCATTGTCTACAATCAGCAGAACTGCGGTGTAGATAAAACATTTACAACGAGTGCAATTTCACAATGAGAAAGAGAAATGAAATTCATTCCAGCTGATGACAAAATCGCAAAAATAGCCTGCTGTGAATACAAAACAATATTCCCATAAAATCGTCGATATAAAACAAGCAGTTAATATATCAGTTAAAAGACAATGATATAAAGTGTTATTACAAAGATATAAAGCAACATAATAGTTCCCAAAATAACAAAAAATGTCATCCTTACAAACTTAAATAGCAGCTTGCGGGGTGCATGTAAAATAGTTCAAATGAAACAATAATGAAATGAAGAAAGCAAATGCAATTAATAACTGACAATGTGCCTCTGCTATTCATGTATTATATACATGTATCATGCAAAAGATTACACTGAGCAATAAATAACAGGCGAAATGGAAGAACATTGAATATCTTGAAGGGATGGTACAATGCAAAATAGGTAGTTTCCCAATAGACGCCATCTTTTTTGCATTTTGGCTTGCAGGCACATCAAACGCTCAAATGAGTAACGCAGCCGCGTTGTTCACTAACCCATCGTGCAATGAGTTTTGAGAAATGTGCGCGTGCTGCACGCCCTTCTCATGCAAAACACCTGAGTGTGTGTTCCAGTTGTGTTCAAGTTGCTTGTATAGACGGCCGATTTACGTCATATTGCAACCTAACCATACTGAGCTTGTGGGAAATTGCTTTCATTCAAACTGCCAGGTCTTTAAGGGAGACTGTCACCATGACTGTAGCTGTACATGGAATTATGAACTCTCACCCAATCACTGCAGGCGTGCTGGCCGTCAACATCACAATAGTATAATAATGACGGTGCCTTTGGTGATGTGACGGCTAGGGCGTGCGCTCATACAGTAACTGGGTTAGAGTTTATAATTCCAAGCACAGCCACAGGTCTGCAATGATCATGACAACAGCCCCCTTTAAGGAAAGATATCAGAAAAACAACCTCTGGAGTTATCAGAGAATAGGTTGCCCACATTTTTTCCAGGGCTCAGCAGCATTATTACAAGTGAAGCATCATGTGGTATTTTGAATTGTTTATATTTATTTCTTTCACTTTTTCAAGACAAAAAAAACCACCCAAATTCAATCATAATTTACATGTATATCTTCGCTATTTCTGATGGCAAATATTCCTTGCAGGGAATGACACCTGTAGCAACTTTCCGTCAATAGAGATTTCAGATTAAAAGTTTTAGTTTATTTTATAATAACCGATGTCTTTAATGTATTGATCAGAAAATCCAACTTCACTGAGAAAAACAAAATAAAGGGAAATTGGTAGATACAAATCTTTGAATGTTCAACTGTTTCTTTACTGTATAATGTAAATGTTTCTTTAGTTGAATATATGATAAGTGATTACCGGCTAAATCTACTGAAGACTTTAATTTCTGAGTTAAGAATAAAGAAGATTTTTTTAGGGAATCACATGTAAGTAAACTGTGTGCTCAGGGAAAAAGACTTTTGGTTGAGGATGTTTTTATTTCTTGTAGTCTTAATGAACTTATAAAGATACACAGAGAATATTCAAGTTGCAGGTAAGAAGTTTTAAATTGACTAGAATGATTGGTTTGGAGATCCTTACTATACAGGCAATGTGCTCAGCTCTGCCTGAAACACAACGTTTAGAGTGTGCGGACACGATATGAAGAAGACTACTGGCAAAAGATAATTATTAACAGATTTAGCTATTAAGGCAAAAATATACTTTTTAACTAAAAAGTTGAAAGAGAGAGAAAAAAGAAAGAAAAGAAGGTCAGAGTGTTTTTGATGAGAAGAGGAAATGCTTTCTTATTTTCCACTGAGAAAACTTTAAGCTATACAAGCTATAATATCATTATCAGTGTGTTTCAAAAAGAGAATTGTTTAAAGGGAAAAGGTAAAGACAAATTGCTAGGAAACTGACATTTTACAGTATGGGTTTCTGTTCCAATGCCCTGCAACAGTCTAAATGAAGTTGCTCCTCAGTTTATTCTTAATAGACCCCTTGCATTGCGGAGGTCAAACAATGGAAATGTGTGCGCGCTTACGCACTGCGCACAACTCTCAGCCGGTGATAGGTCTTCATTGGCCTCAGTGAGGGCGCTGTTTGGGCTCGTGACGAAGGGGGTTTATGGCCTTCAAGAGAGAGGGAAAAAAGAGATGAACAAAATAGACAAAATAGCTGTAACACAAAACAACCTGCTGTGCACCATTATGTGGGTCAAGACAAATGCTTTTAAGACAAAGATTAAAGCCACTCTGGTTACACTCACCCATTCCGACTCCTAGTGATGAGGATCATGCAATAGAAAACGGTACTGGAATGAGTGATCATGCAGGATATGTATCTAAAGAAGCCCCACACCCGCGCACACAGAGAGTAGAGGGCGCTATTGTACGCATGTGCAGTCACAGGGTCGTAGAAAGAGTTGCAAGATAAGAGATATCAGCTGATACCAGGGTGCATGATTGTAGAGGTACATGTACAGTGTACAATCCCCATTTTGTTATTATTAATATCCATACATCTAAATAAACACACATGTTTGTGAATTTCTGTAAATCAAGGATTTCTCTTTGTTCTCCCATTGTTTGGACAAAGCTTATTTTTCTTCAGATGTTCCCATTGGTTTTGTACACGGAAGCGAAGCTAAGACGTCCTCGCTCTTTCAAACACCCGGATCCCTTTTGTTAAAGTCCTCGGTTTTAACGCGTAGACACGCTCACACACAGACACTTGTTGACCAACTAAGGATTTCTCTTTATTCTCCCATTGTTTGGACTTGGATTTATTTTATATATTTTTTGTATTGCATGTCTCCATTGGTGTTGAGCACAAAAGCGAAGCAAGGGCGTCCTCGCTCTGTCAAAACACCCGGATCCCTCTTTTGAAAGTCTTTGGTGTCAACAGAATGACAAACTCGATTACATCCAAACATGTAATAATAGTGATACCGCCATGTCAGTGCAAAAACGTAGTACTTTTGTTACGCATGAGTTTGAAATTGTCATAATGTTGTATCTTGCTTAAAATAGCCTGGTAGTACAAACAAAACCAATATGCGCCGAGATATGATGTTTTTACACAGAGCATTTTCGTTCGAGAAACAACGTTATTGCAAAATCAACATACAATGTTTTTGCACCGACGCGACAATATACACAAAACTAAAGTAATGCTCAAAGAATGACACTGAGTCATGACCAATAATCTTTGCTGAAACTGAAAGTGAAATTTATAGTGTAGCATGAAACCAGAGTACTGCTTACCACAAAGTTATGTGCTTATGGCCCCGGAACTAAGTGAGATGGACCAAGCCATAAAACCAGGCCCAGATTTGTTCAGCTTTATACAGTGTATAAGCGACTCATTTATATTTAGAACAGTTGCTACTAGCAATACAACCCAGATCCTATTGGACCAAATCTAAAGGTATTATACAGGATTGGTAGAGCTGACAAAATAGTCACAGACAGTTTTCATGCTTTGTGTGATCAGTGTGATCAACCATATACATGAAATAACAAAACCTGTGAAAATTTGGGACGAATCCGTTGTTTGAGTCAGGAGAAAATAGTGACAAACCATGCACAATGTCCTTCATTTTGGGTTCAATACCTAACCTTTATTTGTTTGTTTTGGTTTTCATGTTTTAGGTTCACAGAAAGAACAAAAAAGTTTCTAGTATGAACGTCAGTAATCATTAAAATTGAGACTAAAATTAGCGGTGATGCTCTTTATTCATACCAATCCTGTAGAATACCTTTAAGCTTATAAAAGAAAAGGGCGGGGTAAATTGAATGCGTAGGTTATTGAAGCCAGGCCTGTTAGGCAGAACAGAATCCACAGGTTTCTCTTTCATTCCTTTAAAGGGGAGAAAGGAAGGTTCTGTAGGAATACATTCACTTCAACTCTACAAAGTAGAAGGCTTTTTTTTTTCATGCATGGCGGAGGGGTACAACAACTATAATAAAAGGATGAAGAAGAAGAAAAAAAATTATCTAGGAAAAACTTAAAAAATTACAGCTACTCCTGTAACCTCAATTTCCTTTCCAGCCATCAGCCTTGTAGAAATTAACGTAATTTGATTTGAGCCTGAACGAGGGTCCTGTTTTGAACATAATGATGACCAATGGCAACAATTTACCAGAAGACAAAATCTTTCCTCTGGTATGGGACCCATAATGAAGACCAATTAAGATTGTTATCAGATACTCAGATAGATGTCCCCGGACTGACTGGGATGAAATGTGAGCGGAGTTGTGAGAAATCTGTAACCTCTTAACCCAGAAAACCATCCTGATATCAGCTTCAAGTAACAAGAATGTCACTGGAACTTTGTACATTTGTATAGAGAAAAACAGATAGGGGAACCTACATGTATACATATGATACCAAAAAAAGGAAAGAAAAAGAAGCTGAATCCACTTAAGGCAATGGATTACAATATCAAAGGACTCACTAGGAAACTCTTTGACAGAAGTGCAGGGGTGAGATTGTATGAACATTTCAAATCCTGAAAATGTGATAATGGTTTCTTCTTGGTACAGAGATGAAGCCGGCTGAATTTACAGGATAATTTTGAGTTAAAAAAGGAAAAATTGTCTATGGCGGGACTTGAACCAGAAACCACCGATTCAACATGCTGGGGGCTCTACCAACTGAGCTATCTAGCCCTAATGTTGGCAGTCTCCCTATTTTGTCTAAAAAGATGCGACCTTAAGGTGATCCCTCTCATGTCGCTTCCCAGGTTGTATTATAAACTTGGGTGTGATCCCTGGCTGTACGGAAATTACAAGTTGAATGGCTTCTGAGTGGCACCCCGCACAAAGATATTGACAAAATATGAGGCTGAGGCTGACAAACTCCTGTTCAAACGGAGGGTTTCCCAGGCTTACAAACTCCTGTTTAAATGGAATGTTTCCCAGGCTACGGTAGCATGTAATTTACATTTTATAAGTGGTTCACTGCAAATTTTTGCTTCCTTCTACCCACCAGCTTTAGTTGAATGGGGTCTGACCTTACATCATGTCTGGCACCCATGTTGTTTTTGGCCAGAGCTCATCTATTTATGCTCTCTTTTTAATCACGCAAACAAAACAAAGCCTGGAAATATTTGCAAAGTCCTACCTCATCAGGGTCTCCATAGACGTAGATGTAGTCCCCTGCAGTCAGCGGTAACTCAGCATCTGGATTGTCGTTAGGGGAATCCCTGTATGGGTCGTAGTTATATCTACAGGGGAAAAGAACAACAAGACAGTAGATGTCAGTACATACGGTGTGTTTATACAAGCGGCTGGACTACAGCCAAGGCAATCCTTAGGTCCCTAAGGCGGAGAAGAAAGAGGTTAAACTTGCATAGATCCACTCAGATCTCTGTCAGATAAGAAAGAAGAAAAAAAGAGCTACATGTGGTATACATGCCTTCATGTTCAGTCTTGCTCCCTGTCTTCAATACTTATCCTTACATTCAGTTTCATTCATCATACCAAAAAAAACAAGGCTTCAATACTTTTCATCCTAGCCTCATCTTGGTTAAATTGGTAAAAAAATATTTTTCCCATATTCAATACTACTCATGAATATTCATTTATTAAGCGCCCAAATTTTTCCAAACTGGCTAACGTTTTAGGATGACCGGAACAACTTCAGAGTGCCCTCTATTTTGTGCATGGCTAAGGTGTATATTCACTTGGACTTTCCAGAGTAATGTGCACAGGCATGCACCTACCAAGCTACACATCATTTCACTCATACAAAGAGAGACCGAGGAACTGGAAATCGGGCTAAAAATTTCCCTTTTTCCATGGATTATTGTGTAATCCCTAACTTCAAACCTTTGTCCTTTTGTTATACAAATGTGGCTAACAAGAATAGACAGGCTGCCATGACTGTTTATCCTTGTATTCTGCTCAATAGGAGGCAAGTCCAAGCATTCATAGAGTCCAATATACTGGGGTTTCATTGTGACAATGATATTTGCAAAGGAAGTTCCAAAAGTAAATTTAAAAAATACTAAATTCTACTATTAATATAAATTTCCCCCTTCTAACCTTGATTTGATAACTGGTTTAAATTGAAGAAAAACAAGCTAGAGCTTCCAAGCAAGCAAGCATCACCATTCAATCAAAAACGAAATGCCAACCAATTAATATGCCATGCGACCTTTGATCCAGCCTTCACCCCCCCCCCCTAAAAGCCAACTTAGAAAATAGTCAATCTTGTGAATGTGGCAGCGTATTATCCTATATGTCATTACCTTGCAATAAAGACTGCCAGCTTGCTGATTGGGCCCATGGTGGTGATGGAAGACGCTTGATTTAAACGATTCAAAATGGCCGCGTCGATTCGATCGCTCAAATCCTCCATCAGATCTTCTGCATCACTCGTATCAAGCTGTAAAAAAAATAAAAATTCCTGGAAGTAAGTGGAACTCAGTTTACTTGAGCGAGAAACCAGGCTTTCTGCTCGTTCTCACCCATACCCTATTGCTTTGCTGAGATGTGGAATTCAAAGAGCCATTCCTACAGCTTTATTCCACATACATGTACTACATCTCTGTGGAACTCTTTGCCTGGTGCTTGTTTCTCTCCATCCTACAATCTAGACTGTTTTAAGAGGAATATCAATTCCTACCTTCAGCTCCCCTGCGTTATTTTCACCTTAAAAAAAAAAGATTTCCTTTTTGTAGCCTTGCGGCTTTTAGCCTTGTTTGGGGCAAACTTGAATACAAATAAATACAAACTTGTTAAATGGTTTTCATAACTGGAAAAAAAAAAAAAAGATTGGCAGAAACTTGTTTGATAATAGTGCACCAACCTGTCCATTCTCAACCCCTTTAGATGATTTGGTCTTTCGTTTGTCTAGATCGACTGGAACATGATGTGACGTTTTCCTATCTGTGGCAATGGGTCTATCCGTCTCGTCTCTACCACCTATGAGGATGAAGATACAAAGAAAGTCAGGGATTAGTTTTTTTTTCCATCAATCAACAACGTGATGCTGTTATGGGTGCATCGTGGTATTCTATTTAATTGCAGAAAGTGGAAACTCTTTAATAGTGCCAATGATTTTCCATTTCTGAAGGTTTCAGATTTCGTTTGGCTTTTGACTGGACATGTTCTGTTCATTGATTACAGCTGCACCATTAAAATCTGTGAACAAGGTGTTTTGGTCAGGGGCCAGTCAGCGACTGGTGAGGGTAAGGTTTGCGCTTTGTCAAAATGGAAAGTCATTGTCCCTACTTTAAAGGAGTTGGCGATGAATCAATAAAACACAGCCAAATAAACATTAAGAATAAACCAATCAGCTCTTGACAGTCAGTGCTTTCACTAAATCGTCAGTGCAGAAACTTTGTATCTCGATTTTTGCAAAAAACATACCTCGCACAAAACAGCTCGGTGCAAAAAACTTTGTAGCTGGGCGTGTACTTGTTTTGTGTGTACATGCAGGCTATTTTAAGCAATTAGATACAATGTTTTGCACTGTCTCAATGAAATGCACCTAAAGTCCTGTAGAAAGAAATCCACATATATCACTCATTGGTGGGACTCTAAGCAGAACCCTCAGCATTGAAAATCCAACCTAGACCACAAGGCTTGACCAGTGATCAGGCCAGCTCAAATATTGTTAGTGATTTGTGCAAACAAAATCAATGTGAACATTGACAAAACTGTAACAAAGTGAGATTGAAAATATTAAGATTTGTTTTCACAACTTATTGTTACCTATATATCGAATGCTTAATTTTACAGTATAGTTACAGCAACCTTTGGTACAGGTGATTTATCAACAGAAATTTCGGTGTACCATGGCCGTTTTCTAAAACACGGCTTTGGCTATAGCTCTGTCTCAGGCTCATCTTCCTGTTAGAATCCCCATACCCAAAAAACAGTTTGAAGAAGCCTGAGGCAAACCCAAAGCCTATGCTAACAAAACCCTTGCTCTCAAATGACTTTTTTTTTTCAGAGAGAGCTTTTGGAAATATTGCATGAACTCCTTACGCTAATAAAACTCATGGAACATAATCCTTCAGCTACAACCACATGCTACACAGTATGTATACGCACAACAAAGTGTCCATTCCTCATGTAATCACCTAAAAGCACACAAACAAACAGTACTACGGCGGTTTCTTTCCTTTTTATCTCTCGCCCTCTCTTTTTTTCATCACAGAGGATGTTCAGATTATTCATGCGGAGGTATATTCATTCTCGGTGTTGAGGAACGGCAAGCTGAAATTGGCAAGAGCGAATGCCTGTCACGAACGATCAATCTCCAGACTGGAGGATACGTTTGCACAACCTGGACGGGTTGGCTGGGGGGAACAAATTTTCCCCTGATGTCAGTCCGGAATAGAAAAAAACATGCTCTGCTTGAAAACACTTTGTAATTATGCTAATTGTATTTTTGAATATTACCGAGGATGACTTTTAGTTGCAACAAACTTTCGACATAGAATTCATTCATTAAATATCAATATATCTGCGAGAAAAAATTAAAATTGATATTATTCAGAAAGGGGCAACTGCTCTAGAATGGCAATGGCTGAGGGTTCTAGTTCCACCCCAGTAATATGCTTGAGGTTTTTTTTCACACAAATCAGGAAAGTACTGAGTATACAATGCTTAATACACATTGGTGTACGGGAAAAATCAAATAATATATTCTTTATCCCCGATGCAAATTTAGTATCTACTAAATTTCACTCCTGTAAATACACGGCATTATGAGTAAAATACTGAATTCTGAACTTGTAAAACATGGCTTTGAAACCGGCATGAACGCTCTAACTATTTTGGGATCTTTACAAATGTTTTGTTCTTTATTTCTAGAATGTTGACAACAAGTAGTTTTCCTTGTTCGTATTACCACGAAACAAAAACATTAATTTCAAAACATTCATTACATATAAGGAGACTGAAATTTTTTAAAATAAAAATAGAATGGTTTGTGTGAGTAACTGCTTGCTTCTTTCAGTTTCGTTCATCTGTTACTTTTGACAAATGCCAATACCACTTTGGGTGAAAAGTACAGGGAAAGTGAATGTTACTTCAGGGTCTAAAAAAAACCCAGCTGTACTTTTCAAATAGTTTTGTGAGAATAAAGTGCAAGGTCACTTTTGTTTGTAGAAGTACACTCCCTTGGGGTATTCAACAAACGAACAAGAAATGGCACTGCAAACAGATATAAGTACTCCACTTTTAAGTTGTACATCTCTCTACACATATTTCCCCCCAAACGTTATTTATATAAATAATGTTTAAATATGAGTTATATAAAGTTAAACAGAGCCTGATATAATAGGGTAACAGTAAAGTATACCTTTGGGTTTTTTGAATCGTTCGAGTGTTTTTGAGATATTGCCGAAAATCTGGTGCGGTAATGTCCACACAGAAAAAATAATCCGTAACAGACTGTGCAAGTCTAGCGCGTATTCGAACATTGGGATCCGTTAAAGCGCGTGAGTTTGTTTCTTTAACGCATTAAAGCAATGTACGTGGGACCAATCGAATACGCGCGAGACTTGCATGGTCTATTGGAACACACAATCTAAGAAACGCTTCATGCAGAAATGTTCCACGGATTGAATGTTCTTGAATCCCTCTCTCTCTAAAGCCACATTCCTTTGAAGGGAATTGTCTCTCAAATCAAATACACATTATCAACAGCTGCAGTGCTTCTTACCAACTAAGTTTTTACGGTCATGAATTTTTGGAGTAATTATTAAAGGTATACACTCCCTTTAAAAGGACACATGTTTTTGTATTCAACTAAGGCAGCTGTGGGCAATTTGACGGCTGTATAACCCTGCCTGGATCACAGCTGATGTGACAATGTGCTCTCAGGTGAACGACCGACGAATGTGGCCAAGGCGCCCAGGTAGCCTTTCCCTCCAAACAGTACAAGACATTCCCTTATCTTTAAAGTTCACTCCAGGTTCATCTGCTGAAGAATCTTGAACCTTATTCTCCCGGCATGTTGGAGAATCTGAAGCGGGTAAATGACCGGTCTGGCAACTCCTTCAGGAGAGAACCAGCTGTACTTCACAGAGACTTGTCTGAATGTATCAAATGACAAGCCGTTTCAAGATTCACAAAAGATCTCCTTTAGCAGGAAACACGGACTGGCACAACCGTACTCCTCTAGACCGCTAAATGAGGCCATTCAGCATGTTCCTTACGTTGTTGCGTTGCAACGGTTGAATGGAAAAATCTCTAAATCGGTTTGGAATGAATTAGACAATAAGAGTGGATTTCCCAATATGAGATGACCTATATGTTGTACGCGTAACTTTTGAATTAATAGCAAGACCATCTTGAGGTTTAAACATGGGAACATATATGTTTAATTATTTAAACAAATCATTCAGCATGTGTATTTGGATGAGCTAGATAAGGACAATTACTGAGAGTATGACAACTTGAACTGATAAGACTTAATTGCTCAGTTCTGTTAGTTTTCAAGTTGTTGAAGTAAGTATTCTCAAAAATTGATATATCTGTATTATTTTGGCTCAGTAGATATTGCTTCTAGTCATAACAAGATTGATAGTTAATTGGGGATTGGAACCCAATCCCCTGTGATTGGATATCTTGGCAGTTCAACTGCAAGTCTACCAGACTGCAGTGCAAATCCAAGTCCGACAGAGCACTTTGAGAAAAAGTTGTGGTTAAGAAATTCTTTTAAAAGTACATCACACAGGTTTTGTGAAACTAACACAGTGATTTGATATCTGTTTCAATCTTCAAAATAAAAAAAAAGGAAAGTGAAAACAAGAAAACAAAGTACTTCTCATTATAACAAAATTAACAATAAATATGGAAGCAGCCTTGAACTAACAGGTTTCATTTCACTTCATTTGAAGACCTGACTGATTCCCAAAAATAGAACTGTGAAAGCTACCCCCCCCCACAACAACAGAAAGAAAACAAAGCTTCGTCTCCACTAAATGAACGAAACTCCATCATGCCCTTACTTAAGTTAACCCCTACGCATGAAACAAGAATTCGGAAAGTGTTTTAATTTTTAGCGGAAGTTGTTTTGATCACCCAATGCTATAAAAAGTACATGTACTCCAGACCAATGTCAGAACATCAGAATGCAGTGAGGAACTCCATAAATGTGCATGTACATACAAGTGTGTAGCCGATTGTAACCTGAACACTATTAACTGTCCGTACATGACTATCAGGAAATCCTTGCCAAGTTCCACACAGAGAGTTCAACAATCTTCCCATGCCATTCAGTATGGAGTTACAGAAGATAGTACTCATTTCAATACACTGTACGTCTTATTCTCAACATTTCCACAGAATGTTGCCACAGGAAATGTTACACTCCAGCGACTGACCGAAGAGGGTGGTTTGCATGTGCAAGAAGGAGCAACTTTTACTTTAAAATACTTGGTAAATTTTCCACCTCAGCCTTTAACAGAGACTATTCAAATTGTTTGGTCCAAAGGTCCATCAATGTCTTTGTCAACTGATTTCATGAAAATCTCAAGCATTTGTGGGGAGAAAGCTTACTCCTTCACTGGATGCGAAATAAGGTTTTCTCGCAATTGTCGAACTAACCAATTTTTGGAAGTAACATTGAGCGTTTCTGCTGTTACAAGACTTGACAGTGGGTCCTATACTTTCCAACTTAACTACACAACAAACGGGACAGAGACTTTCAATATTTCAGATACAGTCAAACTGAATGTTACTTGGAATAATGCGCTGTCTTCTGGGACTCAATACACAAGTAGTCTGGCAGCAACACGGTGCTTTACTGGAGCACCATTGAAATCAACTGATACCACTACAACTGATAACAGTACAGCTAATACCACTACAGCTGATGCCAACAAAACTGATGCCAATATAACTGATACAAATGCCAATACAAGTGGCCCACCGGTAACCACCATCTTTGCAGTGGCTTTCATTAGTCTAGGTATCATCATTACAGCCGTGGTTTTCACCATAACCTGCACTGTAACATCCAACTGTAAACGCAAAATCAGTCACGCACCACCAGCTACGACTTTGAGTCCAAACCAATCCAGTCCAACATCTGAGAATTACGAGACTGTAAATGAAGACCCTTTCTATCAGACATTAACTGAGCCAGGGACTTCAGAAGGTACTTTACCCATCATGGAGATGGTCTGTATTGGTAGAAAATCTTCTGCCAGAAGAGTGAAACAAAATAAGACCGCACCGACTAGAGAATGGTTAACTCTCACTGATAACAACACTGGAGGTTAGTCATTACTTAATTCTCATTTTTGTTTCCTCCGTCCTCCAATACAAAGAAAAAGAGCACAGGATCCTTACTTTTCAATTGAAAACCATCTAAATATGCTCACTTCTTTTACTGAATTTACTCTTGAGGCCATGTCACACTGAACAATTTGTTTTTCAGGCAACTTGGAGGCAACCAACTGCACTGCATGCAGAAGGAACACTTCGACAGCACAAGAGACATTATTTTAGCTGTAACACACTATCCCCAGGGGAGAAAAATGGGACAACCGAAATGTGCATAAATTCCCCTGTTGGAGATAGAACTGTTTGCCTGGAACTGGTTGCCTGTTGGCCTCATGTGAATGGCCTTTTACAGATTCTTATAAGGAGCTGACCATTTCTCTGAAACTTGAAGATTTTTAGATGACTAACAGAGAGCTGTTCCCTTGTCAAATGAAACCCTAACTCCTCACTCTTTGTGCATGGTCATGTATAGAATACCTATTTCTGACTCCGCCCTTATCTCACTCCAGGCAAAATTACACTTGATTCTCTTGCTTGCCCAAACTTAAATATGATGACTTTTGTTTCACCAGTCAACATCACTGAATGGGGTGTTTGTTTATTTGTTTGTTTGTTTGTTTGTTTGTTTGGGGTCCTTTTGTTTATGTTTGTTTGCTTTTTGTTTGTTGAGAGAAAGAGAGAGAACATTTGGGGGTAGTTATTTGATGGGCCACTGGTTTCCTTGTGCAGGCAGTCAAACTACCTGGACCATGCTCTCAAATCACACTGTCTTCCTAACTGGGTTGAAAAAATGATTAACAGGAACCCTTGGCAAATTCAACTGCCACGCCCAAATTAAAAAATCTCCCATAGCTTTCAACTGGCCACAGAATTACGAGCTGGGTGCAGCCCCATCGTGCCACACCCAGTCTGGCCAAACAGCCCTAGTTAGCCAAGAGCCTTCAATTGACAGGACCCAGGAGCACTCCTCAAACTCCATTTTCACGAAAAGGCATGCTAAACTTCCGGTGCTTACTGTATGAAACTGAATGACGTAGCAATGCAAATGAATGACGAGCGTGCAAGCTGGCCGCCTAATTTTCTTGCTAACATGTGAAATACGCTAATGCTTCAGCAAATTTTTCTGCTATACTAAGCACAACAAATTGCTTATTGTTAAGCAGCGCTATGAAGTTGAGTCCTGCTAGAGAATGATCTCTGCATGTCACTTAATCATACAGCCAACCCATGGTGAGAGGAGTAGATACCCAGGACAATTAACTCCTTGGAGGAAAGAGAGGAATACTGCAGGAAACGATTTCATCCAGCAATTTTGATTAGCGAAAAACTTTAATCTGAACTCGTTTTGTGCACACTGAATGCCACTATTGAGTAGCAAAGTGTGATTTGTTAGTACCAACTGATACATTTTGTGTAGCATTTGGCTCTGCTATACAAGGGAAATCGTTCATAGAATAGCATTGCAAATATAAGCAGCATGAAAGTTCTCCAAGAGAACTAATAACCTTTTCATTCCCTGGGCCCAATTTCAGAGAGCTGCATAAGCAGCCAATTTTGCTTACAAATTTTGTGCTAAGCAAAAATGAGCAGGATATCAGTCAGAAATGGTGCATGTGACGTGGTATTTTGGCTGGTAACTTTATTCTGGTGAGCATGTTTTGTTGTGCTTAGCTTCTTCGTGTGCTTAAGCAGCTTCATGAAATTGGGCCCAGATGAAAAACATGCACAAAGATAAGTCTCCTCGGCCACAAGGAACAGTCAACATGCACATGTTTCATTGCTTCAATGTGGAAATGTTCACCATTGTGAATCAGGGGAGCACACAAACCCTTGTAAACATACTCATACTCAATATACACATCAAAGAGCGTGCACAAAACTCAGCGCGAACAAAAGAAAACATATGAATTTGTACCTTAAGTAATTGGTATCTACATGTTGAAGTGTACAGTGAAATTACCGGACACACAGCTGAATTTGATAAAACTCAAATATGTATCGACCCGTCTACATGACATCACATTTTTCTAGCAACGCCCGAGTAATGCTATGCTGGAGTATTATGCACATGTAGGACATGTACGCATAGCGCATGTTTGTGCAGTTCTAGTTGTGTGCGTGCGTGACGTGCCTGTGTAAGCACTCCAGCATAGCGAGTGATAACATAGCAATGTCACCTGAGAAGGGTATGAAGTTGGCAATGTGCACATAGAGATGAGACACCACTGAAAAAAAGTATATATACTTTGTGATTGATATTATTGATATTGATTTTATCAGCTATAAAATATGGATGTGAACTTCTGAACATGAATATCTCTTGGTATATACATTTGAAAGACTTGAACAGTTGTTTCTTGACCTTTAATCTCATTAGTCCATAGGACTTTCACAAGTGCATCTGCATTTATAATGGCCCTCACCTCAAAATGGTTTCATTTTTTATGTGAGCTATTTGTTCCTATTGGTAAGAGGCCTGCTTTTGATATGTTTTTTCAGTGACTACCCAGAAGAAAAAATTTCACTGGTTCACCAGCAATTGCTTTTGTATACATGGTTTACTTCCAACACTGACATTTAAAGGCAGGGAAGAAAGCTTTTTCACCGGTGTATATAGTTTAGATTTTTATATATTTTTTAACATTGTCATTTGTATAGAACTGAATTTGAAGTCATATTATAAATTATCTATGCAGGAAGTTGTTTGAACTACATTGTTAAGCTGTTGGAAGCAGTGAGGTAGCCAGAAACACTTGGAAAGAAGTTTTACTGGTTCTAAAGGATCTGGACAGCATGCCACTGCTAAAATAGTTAGAGGATAAGGATAGTCAGTCAGATATGTTCCCTGGCAAATATCAACATTGGAATTTGTTTCAAAATAAGACTCAACAGCCTGGAGAATGTACTTCATAAAAGATTGCACATCACTCAATATTTGGAGAGTACCGTGTAAACTACTAGACCCTTTGAAAACTTGGCAAGAATTTCTCACCTGTCTTCGACTGTTTAAGTTTGGCATTCTGTCTGTGTGTATATATATATGATTTATCTAGTCCTCATAATGGCTAAATGATCACATTAAAAACTGTTAAATGCTTGTAGATAAAGTGCATGTATTCTATGGCGGTAGCAGGAAAAAAAATTACAGATGAAAGTTGTTCTGAACCAAATATATTGTATTTTCCCTCTGATTGTTGCATAAAAGAGCTGATAATGTGTTGTGGAGCATGAAGAATATGAGATAGGTCTCGGCCCTGTTTCATAGAGATGCATAACCTCTTCACGTGGATGGCGTGTATACACAGCAAATCTTTCTGGACTGACTTACGGCGCACGGTTTATTATGACCCGAATAACTTCGGAGCACCCTAAATATTTTGCTGGTAGTTGAAGGGCTGAGAGAAATATCCACCCTTTGTTTTCCTGTTGTGTAGCGTACACAGGCATGCAGCTAACATGCTGCACTTCGTTTCAACCAAACTAAAGAGGGAACCGAGGCATTGGAATAAAAACGAATCATATTTCAGGAAAGCTTTTCTTGAGTCAAATCCAAAATCAAGAAACACGAAAATGCTTTTCTTGAAAAGTACCATTTGGGGCAGTGTGTTGTCTTTCCTTTGTCAAGTCTGGATTTCATTGTGACAACGATATTTTCAAAGGAAAACAATAACTCAAGAAGCGCCCAAAACTTCCGAAATATAATGTGGGCACAGAATGTTTATTCAGAATACCAACAAGAAGTGGATAAGCAGAGAATCGTACTGCTCAAAATTTTTGGGTGAAAATAGTTTGATAATTTAGCACAGCAAAACTGACCAAAGAAAATTCAGGACAAAAGACACAACTACATAGTTTATGGAAACCAGGTTCTTCTGAACAGAACCTTTCTACAATCAGCCACTTTTTTTCTTTTCTTTCATCCTTCAACTGGAAAGTTAAATGAATATTTTAGACAGTGCAGTCTACTCAAAATATACTGTTGAAGATAGTGCAGAGACTTTCACATGCTTTTAAAGTCCTTGCCACTTTTGTAACATTCACCATTCATCGATCGTCGTTCCTGGTATTTTGGTCAACAAGGTTTTGTCAACAAGGGTAGGACAAGCACAGGGAATGTGGGACTTAAAAGAGATGCCGAAGTAGAGTAATTCCTCGCAGTACCCTTCGGTTACTGGCAGCTTGGGTGTTTATGATCTAAGGAAATGCAAGCTTGGCGGCAAGACCCCCGTCCAGCAGCCATTAAGAACTCTATGTAGACAAGTCTCAATTAGCAAGCTTCTCAGGGGGTAACTTGACACCTTTTACCTCCTTAGCCCTGTAGCATTTTGCATCCCTTCAGGGAATTCATGAGGCACTAGCGGGCTGAAAAGGAGAAAAATTCATCACCATGGTCTCTCCAGGGCCACCAGCAAACAACAAAACTGGAGAGAAAAAAACCCTGATGTTTGTATGCAACATGTTTTCTGTATGCTCGGGTAAAAAGCTTGGTTTTAAAGCCTATGGGAATGAAATAAGGGAGAAGTAAATAGTGTACTTCCGCTGTGGTTTACCCCACTTGAGACTGCCCCCAAAAGACCGCCACACATTAGGGTTTTTATGAAAAGACTTACATATTGGCCAATCATGTATTGACAGAAACTTCTGAACTTACACAGGTGGTGCCATCAGACGAAATGGTTTTAAAAAGTGGAAGGTGTTGCCAGCTGCCCACCTTCCCATAGCACTCTCTTCACCAGCTCAAGACTGCTCAAAACATTTATGAAGCTTAGCCCTTAGCAAAGGAAAGGACCCAATCCAATCAATGTTAAAATCAAACAGCTTTTGTTTACAATAGATCAAATGATGGAAATAAAGCTACCAGGTCTGCCCACAGCCACAAGTTCTTTCTATAAGGTCTATTAGCCATCAGAACTACACGGTATGCTTAGCCTCAACTCCTACAACTAACAGGCTCCATTCAGAGGCAAATCTTCTACCTAGAAAATACTGTGACATCATTGTGAAGGGACAGAAGTTATATGGTGTTGCACTTGAAAGAATGACTTCATGTCCATCTCGATCGTACTAGCACCAAGCTTCATGTTCACAGCTGTTTTCAGAGCCGTATACTTCACCGAAGAAGAGCCTCTGACTATATCCAGCCCGGCAATGCAAATACAAAGCTCGAAATTTGATACTCATTCTTTCTAACCATTTTATTTATATTAGGTTTGCTTAGTGGTTTCTTTACCTGCCTTTCACCTCTATGAACCCCGGTTCGAATCCCACCCATAACGGGAGCGTTGCATGTGGAATCATTTTCCTATCTAAAATTTGGAATATTTCATTATCTTTCCTAGTCATCCTGTTCTTGGTGCTTGCACTGCTGGATGTGTAACATAGTTTTAAAAACTAGCTGAGGATATTTTTATCATGAAATTTAACCAGCACACTTTATCCCAGCTACAAGTGGTCGTTGCCAACTTTGTTATAAAGTTTTCTAATACAAGAACACAACACCAGAGACCCCACCTTCACTTGTGTACAGATCGTCCGAATATGATTCCAGACAAGTTTCTTCATATTAATAATTGTTCAGGCAATCCATGAAGCAGAGTGTGGCGCTGTGCCAGCCATTAACAAATCACAACTGTCATGTTTTGATTAATCACACGGACTGGAAAGCCTGTTTTCACAGAACTAAAAAACACATTACTCTGGAAATGTACTGCAGAGCTTTCGTTCCTGTCTCAATGAGAAATCAGTAATCAAAAGATGTTTCAAGCTTTACTGGGACAAAGTGTTTCTCTTACACTGCAACTATTTCATAAGTAATTCAACTTCAATTCAGCAATAACTGAATAAATGCGTGCATAAAATGTAAACAATTTCTACAAAACATGCATTCTCTGGTTTGCCAGAGTTTTATGTACTTTACAAACGTACATATAAGAGCTTTACAAATACGACCAAGAGAGGAGCAACTGCCCTCCGGAATTCGAGCAAAACACTGAGGAAAAATTGGGCACATTAGCAAGAAAAAAGAAAGTTAAAAAGACAGAAAATTGCAAAAAGACTTTTTACACGTGTAAATATTTCAGGCAAAGCAAACCCCTCTTTCCCACTAAACCAAAGATTACCCATACACCCATGTTTATTGTGCTTGTGCACTGAGCAGGAAATCTTTCTAAAGGTATACATGATTTTTTTTTTCAGTCGTTCTTATAAATCATCAGTAGTACAAATTTCTTTTGTCAAGAATGTACATTTATCTTACTAGAATGTAAAATGTATTTTTACTGTGCAATGTGAGTTTGAATTTTAACTGTGTAGGTTTATGATGTGATTCATGGAAACTGAAAGTGTTTTGTGAAAATTTAATTTAAAAAAGAGACCAACAACAACAACCTAAAGTACTACCAAAGTGATTTCAAATCTTCAGTATTGCAAATTTTACGATGAAGGTGAAGAATAAACACGAACAGAGCAATAAAAATAGAGGAAACAAAGTTTTGCCCATATATTTAACAATTTTTCTTTGATTGCGCAGTCTTGGCCGAAAACGTCAGTGATGGATAGTTGATGGTGTAACGTGCTCAAAGCAAATCGTATTTGTGTGCTTTCTTTCTTTAATGACCTTGACTAGAGAGACAGTCAAGCTGGTTAAATCATGCCCTAAGAGGGCGCACTATTACGATTTACTACGAGCGCGTTACACTATCCTCTGTTGATCACTGACGTCTTTGGCCAAGACTATGAATGCACCTGAAACCCACCTACAGATTCCGATTCAACACAGAATGAAAAATTCTTCACACTGGCATTTTCCTTCCATCAACTTTTAATAAGTGTAACCAAGCTTGCATTCTAGCCACAAGCACAAACTTTCTTCTTCTTCTTCTTTTTTCGGGGGGGGGGGGGGGGGAACACAATTACAATATTACAGATACATTGTTTGTTGGCCTAGAGTCTGAGGGTTAAATGGATGCCTTTTTATCCCCGGGGGAGAAATTCTGTAAGAAATGTTTCCATTTCAGAGTTTGGTGGCAGGAGGGGGGGGGGGGAGGTGTTTCTATTTCAAGAATCAAGTTTTTTCTTCTCTTACTGACTGACAAGAAATTTGCCTGCGGGATTTCCTCTTCCTTAAACCCAACCAAGTCATGCATCTCAACTGTAAAGAAGAGCAGGAAGGAAAAGACAACCTTTCCACCTTTTACAGTGCAGCCAAGGAATGTAGAGTTTGATTGCTCCTAGCACATCTGTAAGAGTGTTTCTAAATTGAAATTAATGTGAGCTGCCGTTTGTCTGGGATTTGTGGCGAGGGCTTTTTTGAGTCTACTTTCTATTACCCCCCTGTGAGAGATGAACGTAGTTTGGGAATTGAATACAATGAACTCTTTATATGGATTCAATGCCATTATAGATTTACGTCCTAGCCTGTAGGTCTTCTCTTAATTTTGAAAGAAATACAACGCTGCTCTTTTCAATATTAGCTTCCTTTTTACAGCTTGTCCAACATTATTGAAAGTATAGAAACATTTGTCAACGGCTAAAAGGAAGTTGCTGTTTTAAAGCGACCAACACACATGTACCTCATGGGAAGGAATGGTTGCGAGACAAGGGGGACATTCGAAAAGTGCAATTAAGGAGACCCAAAAAAAGCAATGATTTGAAGCTTGTATCACTGATTGGAACAATAATTTTAGTTTTTCCCTCCACCAACGTATTTTAAAAGTGCTGTAAATTACGTGCTTTCCCAAATCCTGTTTGATTGGTTTATTTATGAATCTGCTCTGATCTGTGCAAAACTTGTGCAGTTTGTCTACGGCGTGAAAACATCTACCTCTGTGTGGACACCAGGACTGTTCTATTTCAGAACGCAGGGGTGACAAGTCGTTGTCAGAGAGAGGGTGTGTAATAGCCAGCCAATAGGAAGCTTCCTCTGATAAAATGATGTCATATTCTGATAAAGGGTCATCTGAGTATTAAGGAGAGGTCATCACAAAGAGAGTTTCTGATTGGGTTTCATCTTTAGCATCACAACTCAAACTTTCCCAATCCTCCAAAATTCCCCCCCCCCCCATGATTATCTTAACCAGATTACCGCAGACGGTTTATTACAACCGGAACAACTTAAGAGCGCCCTCAATATTTTGCAGGCAGCAGCCAGACCGCTGATGTTATCATCAACTCAGACCGTCCATTGTGTAATGAGCAAAGGCAAGCACCTACCATGCTACGCTTCATTTCGCCCAAACAAAGAGGGACACTAGGTAATGGAAAACATGCCTTGTAATATCCCTTTTCTGGGGGCTATTGTGTGATCCCCTTTTCCAGACCTTTGTCCTGCTGTTGTACAAATGTGACATACATGTACAAGAATGGCCAGGCTACAACCAATTGCTATCATTGTATTTTGGCTCAATGGGAGGCAAGTCTGAGCATTCTGAGATTCCGAGATACCATGCCAGTTTGAAAGAAAAACGACTTTTAATGCCAAACCAACCTTGTACATGAAGTGGCCATGAGCCAAGCCTACCATCATCATCACAATCCCAAGGTTCAAAAGAGGTGTTCCAGAAGGTAATGGAACTAAATTTATTTTGGTTTATATAAAGTCAGTTCCTTTATTTTTCATGAAATTTGATTCACAACCATCTTGTACGGATTCTACTATGAAAAAGTAAATGAACATGAACAAGTTGTTTGTCAAAGAAAGTGAAAAGTAACAGATACATCTCAGTTACCTGAGCATGTTGGACATACAAATTGATCACATACTGTCATCCTACAGGGAAACTCACACTAAGACTCTAAACACTACTACATAAAAACAATAGATACTCATGACTGGTTTTAATACATACAGCACATGCACCTGTATGATTGATTCATGCACTGGGGATCATCCGGCAGAAATACTCTCCAAAGATACATCAAATAGTTTGATGATTTGATGGTTATATCATGGCTCAAACCTCCTTACCTTTTGACATCAAGTCCATTGCCCTTGGCTCCATCCCCAGCCTCGGTGCTTCTGTTGAAGATAATGTTCGGGTAACAACCGCCTCTTCAGCAATCTTCCTCCAGTCCTCTTGTTCCCCGCCCCCATTTAGGACCCCTTTTCTGGGCGAGGACGCAGCCCCTCCTGTGTCGGGTCTTCCTTTGGAGTTGGTTGGCCCAGTGGCCGTCATTGTAAAGAGTTGGCTGCCTGCTTCGTTGCGGAGGGCGAGGAGCTCGTTGGAGAGACGGCTGAAGTTGCTGCTCTGCTCGTCACACTTGCGCTCCAGATCTTTGACTTTGGCTGCGAGGCGGGAGACAGAGTCATGATGGTCTCGTTTGGCCACCTGCTGCTCCTGTCAGGAAAAATGAATTTAACCAGAAAGTATGACATCAGTTCCGATTGATTTCCGCACATTATTCTGCCTACTATATGACATCCAATTTATCTTCTCTGTGCACGAGTATCGGCTCAGCTCTGAGAAGGACATGGATTATGTTTCAAGTATGTGGTAATTACCGCCAACTGCCTGGTGAGGTGGAACTATTCGGTTCAGATTATTTATTTATATATTTATTAATTCATTTATCTATTGAATTGTATTAATTTATTTTGTCATTGTTGGAAATTTTAATTTTTAATATGATTGTTCATGAATTATCTATTATTCTTTTTATTTATTCATTTATTTTATTAAATTTATTATCATTAATTTCTTGTCTTCTTTATTGGGGGGTGGGTGGGTGGGGGGCTGGGCTGGAGAGTTGGTTTGGCTACAGGCAGTTCAGGTGCAAACTATGACAGAGATTGTCAAGAACAACATAACACAGAACTTTATGCACAGTGTTCCTTTAATTACGTTTTAATCAAAACCGAAAGAGAAACACTATCCCCAGAAACAATTCTGCCGACAGACGTGATCAAGAAGGTATAGGGAAACCAAACCCTAACGGGGGCCAGCCTTAAAGAAAACAATTCCACAGTAGACTCTCTAAACACTGTTCTTAAAACCCAGCACAAAATAAAATATGTAGAGGAGACAATAAATACCACGAGTTGAGGGTTTAAGAAACAACTGGAGAATAAATTGTTTTTTACAGCTGAGGCGGCGAGTATGAGTTTGAGAGTAACTTGCAACATTGCTATAATGTTGGCTGAAAGACTCTTCCTTTATAATGTAGAGATCCACCTCTAGGCTACACACCAATCAACCTGTCACACAGTGATGTTTAATTATGTCGCAGGGGGAAATATTCTCAATTTTTGTCATTTCCGCTCTGTGTTTTTTTTTGTGTTCTTCTTCTTTTTTTTTCTTTATTCTCCTCTCATACGAAAATGGCAGATGAAAAGATGACATGCCTAGAATTATAAAGAGTGGGTGTTTTTGTTTAAATTGACATTGAAATTTCCTTAATCTTGTTTACAGTTTAAATGACAGGCTAGATTTATGTTGAAATAAACTTATAAACAAACGCATAGCCCATAGTACAAATAATTTTGAAGTGTTCACGTATACACTTGCAAGATGCAAAGTATAGTACAAGGACTGCAAATTAATAATAACATTAATGTAGTTTTATATAGCACACGTATCCACAATAAGGTGCTCAAGGCCCTTGAACAAAGAGAGAGACTTTTCAAGACAGGTTTTGAAGTTTTGATGAATTATGAAATGGTTTTTGTGGCACCTTGTAAGAGTTTACAAGGTGCTGTGGCCCACTCAGTGGCCACATCTTTATTTTCCACATGAATGACAAAGCAATAACAGTTAATTGTTTTGCTTAAGGACACAAGTGTCATGACCAGGACTCAAACCAACACTCTGTATGCCAAAAACACCAGAGCTTGAGCCTGGTGCGCTTGACCGCTCGGCCACGACACGCCACGAAGAAAATGAAAGTATTACTTAAAGAAGGAATAGAACTTCCAATGAAGCTGTCTCCTTTAAGTGTAGCTCAAATGTCTGACGGAAGCACAAAGTCTGACAATACAAACTGCGAAAAAGCTGTTGCTCTTAGAACAGTTGCATTGCACATGTACAAGTACATTTCGTGAGGGACATTTTTGCAGTGAAATATAATTATAGTATGGATAACACAATGTGATTACTCTTAGTTTGATCATACATACAGCATGGCAGGAAAAAGTCACCATGAAAAGGCATTTCCGAGAGGCACAGCATCAGAGAAGAACTACTGGTATAAACCTTAGGCATTGACGTTATCCAGCCGCCATCTTAGAGGTGTAAACCGAGGTATGTGCGGTGAACAGAATTGGCCTATGAACAACCTTCTTTTGACCTCTACGTGAGGGTGCCCAGCTCAAACGACGTCCTGTGCATAAGATCTTTGTTTCTATTTCCTTCTTTATTTTATGGTAGGTATGGCTGCACGTATGGTGCACATGCAGTATGTCCTGGACGATCAGCAAATTCCACAATCTGTTTTCAAACATTTGTGAATGATATACCTTTCTGTAGCTTGCTCATGAGAGTAATTTAGTATTGGAGACACAAATATCCTCTGACCTTTTGATTCTCTTGTGGTCCCTGCTCCCTTATGAGTTGTTCATGAGATAAGTAAATAGACCTTAAGCACATGACGCTATTTGAGTAGGGCGCCCTCGTACAGAGTTCAAAAGAAGATTAGTCATTGGCCAAACCTATGGGCCGCACGTACAAATCTGTGCATTTCCATTGTTTCATGATCAGTTTATCTCTAAGATGGCGGCATAATGACATCAATGCATAGGGTCTATACTCACGAAGAGTCATAAAACTGCTGCAGCTCAACTGATATTTCTCACTTATCTCCAGGCTCCATGAAAGCCCGACGACAAGAAAAAAAACACAAAATTGAGTGTTTGGGTAATGAGTATTTGAGTGGTTGAGTATTGAATATTTGAATGAGTAATCCAAACTCCCATGGCAGCTTACATGTACTCGTCTCTTCTTCCTTGTCCCTAGGCTCTTTCCAAACTGAATGAGCGTTTTGAGTGTTGGCATAGTGAGTACTAGAGTGAGTAAATAACGAGTGACAAACCTGTTGCAGCTTCCTGATCTCTTCCTGCTTGTCCCTGAGCTCTCTGATAGCCTGGTCATATTCTCGTTCCAGAGCTCGACGCTTTTCTTCTGCGTCCTGCATCAGCTGCGATCAAACAACACAGAAATCCAAAGCTCATAAATAAGAGCTTTCAAATTAACTTTCATAAAATCTTGATATTGTCGTTTGTTTGGTGATGTTCCAAGTCCCGGACAAGACGGCAAAGTAAGCATAGAATCAAATCATGTAAACAAACAATAAACGTTGAGGATTTTATTCAGTTGCCTTCAAGTTATATATATTTATTTATTTAATCATACCAAAAAGGTCTTTCATCACAAAACATATACAAGTACATTCATCAATTTATTGCTATCAATATGAGGACCTTCCCATGTCCCTGTAATTTGACACTCTCCATAGACTAAGCACATTAAAAAGGTGAGGACACAACAATACAGAGAATTCCAATGTGAGGACAGCATTTGTTCCTTTTGTGTTCCTTTGTTCAAATGTCCCCTCTCTTCTGATAATTCCATGCCAAATATATGTACGAACAAAAAGTGCCTCAACAATAATGCAGTCTAAATAAAGAGAAAATGATAGAACGATAGATGGAGGGATAACAACTTTATGAATCCGCAGAGGGAGATTTAAATTAGCATTAGGCATGATTGATGAGTTTTGAAGAAACCACATGAGATATTATAAATCAAATGTGAAATTGCAAGGGCTTTGTTAGATGGAAGGGGGCATTGTCTATTTGAATTTTCTGAGATGACCAAAAAGCATTTTGGTTAAAGTCTTCCCGCTTTATTTCCAAAGTTGCACCGCCCAGAAAAAAAACCCCACAACAACCAGAGAAAAGTGTCTGGTTTTGCTTTCGGGACATAATCAACATGTAGTCTGTGTGAGCTAGGGGAGATTTATGTACAGCTCACTGCATGTTGGTGTGCGCAAGACAAATGTAGTGCGGCACATGATACAGGTAGCTTACAGTCCAAAATGACATCAATCACACTTTGCAGGAGTCATACTCTCAAATCTACTTAAGCTTGTTCAGCTACATTATCTGCTTAGCGGCTTAGTACACTTCCACAAAGAGCAGTACACCAGTAATTACTGTTCAGTAATTCCTTCCTTTTCACCCTTTCGCTTATGTCACTTCTTATTAATCTACGCACAAAATAACATTACGGAATAGTGTTATCACTAAGGAACATGTACATGGGTACTCCCTTTACCATCATCCCACTGAATTTTACGTTATTTAGTATTTATTAATGCCTCCTTTAATAACTGCAGCATCAGCTGCCATTAGCACGTGTTGAGACCCAGCTTTCATTTATTTCCACCCAAAATTAATTTGTAGTTAGTGCCGACAAGCGGTATATCTAAATTTGCATCAGGGAAAAACTCCCGGAATCGGCTGCGACATGTAGATATTCTCCCCGATGCTGAATTGTTTGGCTACACGACCGCCTGGAGGAGAGTTGTGCTTGGGATCCTGCGCTACAACAATGACAGGGACAAACTCACTGAAGTACACTTCATATGCTGTTATGGCTTCTACTTCATTCCATCAATGTTTGTTAAAAATTGTCTGCTCATGAAGAGGATGAGGCATAGGTATGCTTCATCATTCAAATGAATAAAAAAACAAAACAATACGTAGATGAGAGAAAAAAGATAAGAGATGTTCCCTGGAATGCTAGGCATGAGGCGGTGCTGTCTAGTCAAGAGCCTAAATGCACTATCGTCCTTTAGAGATCCTTGTCAAAACATCGCGCCGGGGCCGGAATGTTCTTTGAGCGTGTCCGACGACGACGTGTTGAGAATCAATTTTGTCAACATTGTGGTGGAAGAGTGCGAGGTGTTTTTTTTTCTTCCTTTTTTCTTTCTTTTTCCTTTTTTCCCCCTCTCCTCTTTGAAAGGATGGCTGGCGGATGATGACCTGGGGTTACTCACCTTGGAGGTATTCCTAGGAGACGTATTCTAGGTCATGACTAAGGAAACAAACTTGTTTTGAATTTGTCTTTAAGGGAGGGGGGGGAGGGGGTTACAGTTTGCAAATGTTGATTCATTTACCAGACACTGCCTGATTCCTACATGTACGCCAAGAGGCAAAACACCAGCAGTAACTTACACAACACAGAGTACAGCAAACAAGTGAACCGTCTGAGTTACAGGGGGAAACCTGTTTGGAAGCCTACAGTAAATCTGGGGCTATTTAAAAAGCTGTATGGCTCAGAACCCCTCTCCAAGCAAAGACATTTACTTTGATTGATTATTGAGAAACACTGCACAGCGCCTAAGGACTGATTCATGTACACTGGCGAAAACATATATCCATCCAAAACACTACATGAAAAAGAAGAAGGAACAAAAATTAGGGCTTGGAAAGTACAAAGTCTACAGCGCATATGGAGAACGAGAAAAAATAACCTGGACATATCACACATATTTTGTCCCATTGCAAAATATACATTCACTTAGCTAGTTAATGTTTTTACAGTTTACCTTATCTACTTTTTAGGAAGCAGCGACTGTCTTCTTCTATATTGACTTAAATTTCAATTTGAAGACAGATCACTCTGCACAGATTAATCTTAAATTTAAGATGCACTTTTATCACTTTCTTAAAAATGAATCAAAGCATTGGAGTAAGATTACCTTGGCATATCTAATACATCATTGATTGTATCATCCCAAAACTTATTAAACAAAATTATGCAATATCATTGTTTAAATCTTGGTGCTACAAAATGGCCCCTTCCAAGACAAACTTAAAACAGGAGAAAGATATTGCGCCAACGGAGAAGCAAAAACACCATGTCATAACCAAATCACAACCTGATAACTAAATTACTAAACGGCAAATATTGAATTAATTCTTCACATACACTGTGTCTGCTCATACTCATTTGTCAAGGAACAGAACCGGGGATAATGAAAGCTGTAACATTGTCTTGAAGGGTGTAGACCCTGGAGGGAGTTACTGCAACGATTGCTAACGTTGGTCTTCACTTTCCCCTAGCCTACTGATCTAATTATACCCACAATACCTGCCGGGGAGCCTACAGTAGAATAAACTACCTGTAGGCAAACACTGCCAAAGACAGCAACAAGCTACGTTTGGCTGGACGACAAAATCGATCGCAGAGCCCTGTTAAATATCACTATCCTCCGTCCTCGGTGAGCAAGGTTTTTGTACCTACTCATCATGCTGGCTTTTCTTTGATGGATATTTTTGTGATTAGAAACATGAAAGAGTTGTCATCTGGATTCTCAAGAGCATCAGGGGACAAATTCAGTCTGCATTTTTGTTTACCAATTACTTTGTAACTACAAACCTTATACAGCAAATCCTGCATTTTAATGATAGCTTGTTTTTAGTGGCATTGTTCTTTGATACGAGGGAAATAAAGTAGCTCATCAAAACTTATTGTTATTATTACATATTTCTGATAATGAAACCAAGGATGCCTCATTAGTGAATTTAAACACTGTAGCTGGCAAGTCTGAGGAAACCTATGCTTGCAATGTGAACCAGAAACACTGGGGTTAACCAAGATAAGTGCTCCGTGTTGTCTTTTATGTGAACTACCAATCCTAGTACACGGGACCTATGACTGAATGTCCCATTAGATGGACAAAGCAGTCATGGTAAAGTGTCTTGCTCAAGAACACAAGTACCACGGCCAGGACTCGAACCCACACTCTGCTGATCAGAAACACCAGAGCTTGAGTCTGGTTTTTCTCTGAGCGAGGTTGAGATCTTGTTCAATTGAAATTATTCTACAGGTCCAAGTTTCCTACTTTGAGAGTTGATCTGTTAAAATGAAATCATTCTTAACAACATTTGGAATCAATTCGTCTGTATACATGCAAACCTGATCAGTAGTATTCCCTCATGCATGCCAATGTGAGTTTTCCCAATTTGAGCCTCCTGAAGTTTAATCAAACAAAAAATCAACTCTCCTCATCCGAAGACGTCTCATGGAGAACTACATTCGTGTCAAAAGCCACAATTTTATGAGCCCTCCGGAACAGAACGGAAAACTTCCAGACTAAGTAGTTTGTAACATGTTGAATAAACCTCTAATCTATAAAATGCCATGGACAGCAGAGAAGAGATGTCAATGGGGGGATGGGTCGTATGGGTAATCCAAGGGGACAACTGGCATGGGGATTTGACGGCGCAACCTGGGACAGAATTAGAATTCTAAATGGCGTGATTTAAGAGGAGAAAATATTGGCAGGTTGTCCGGTACGCTATAGAGTTGCACTTACTCTGGAGGTGCTGATCTATAAGCGTTCAGGAGACATAAAGAAAAAGAGTTGGACTTGATTCAATCAGGCAGAAAACATGACACGCTTGATGACCAGGAAATATCGGCAGCTCCTTTTTTTTCCTTCTTGAAAGCATGATGTGATTTAAAAGGAAGGTAACATCTGGAAGTTAGCTTTCTTGAGTGACTGTAAAGTAAGTCGCCCAGAGGCCTAACTCAGATATAATGCTGGCAGCCTGTTGGACGCCCTCTCAACTGCCGTAGGCCAAAGAGAGTCAAGCAATCTAAGCAAAGTGTCGGCTCTAGTGCCAACGGTATTTTCCCAGGGGATTTCTCCCCAATCTTTGTACTTCCAAGTTGAAGAGTCCAGCAGCATTGATAATATAAGATTTAAAATCTAATCTATTAGCGTTTTTAACATTAGATTGGTATGACAACTGCAATCCAACTTGAGTCTCAGTCACTTGAATTACATCATTCAAGAAGCCTGAGACATTAGAACGGCTGCTGAACTAGAAGAACAGTGAATGAAAATGATCAGCCCGACTTGAACTGGGTAAGATCAGACTTTAAAGTTGATTGAAACTGAATAAGGACGTCTTTAGTGACAACCCAGTCAAGACATAATTGGGTAGAGGATCAAAAACTCTCTGAGATTCAAACCAAATCTCAAAGAGGCAACGTCTGGTGAAATAGAGACCCCCCTCCAGCACCCGGGATCTAGCTCTCTGCAGATCCCATCTAATCAGGCCACCAATTAAACCTTCTGCAACAGTCTGCCTTCAGAAACACCAAAGTAATCTACACGGAGATGAGAACTCTATAGGAACGGGCTCTGGGAGGCAAATAAACAAATTGACACAGCGGACACGATCAGGTTTGTCTTCAGAAGAATTCTGCGTTGTTTCCCCCGGGACTCGGCGTGTCTCATTACGCCGGTTGGAGGACTTTCATCGTCTTCGACAACACCGGACGTGAGATGGAGAACGCAATTCGATTAAGCAAGGTGTCTTTAATGGTTGTACACACTATACACAATTCGATTCACAGTCCAGAGGGTGTAACATTCACTACTGTGGTCTCTACATCAATTGAAATGGATGTCCTCAGAGTTGACACGCTAGAACACAATTCAATTTGATAGTCCAGAGGGCGTAATGGCAGCTAGTCTAATAGATAGACTAATGCCAAAGTAGCTGAGCACACTGCAGGAATAAAGTCTGAAAGATAACCCCAGGGAACTTCTCATTATTTGTAGGAGAGGGAAAAACCACAAGCAATATTCCAGTCTGCTCAGTCTGCTCAGTCTCATCCCACGGGAACACTAAACACAAGCTTTTGTTCATATTATTTTCAGCACGTTTTTCAAAATCACTCCACAAATTCATACACTAAAATCCAACGAGCAATTTTTGTAAGTGGTCAAGAGATAAATGAGTAAATTTCAATAAGGTAGTGTACACTTGCTAGTTATCGCTGGAATTTGGTCAGAACCAGATCTTATTTAAGAAATTGGTAAATTTCTTCAAAATGTTAAACGTCACTTGAAGAGAAGTGATTTTAAGAAAAGAATCGAGGGTAAAATAACTTTTCACAATGAATGTGAATATTCTTAATGACCAGTTTCAAATCCGCATTGCACGACTAATGATTTGGAATGATTACATGTGGACAAGTGATTTTGAATGTGAACTGATTTGAGATATCACTGACTCCGAGAAGATGATTTTGTTCTTGGCCAAGTCAGCGCCAAAGACTGCTCTCACATCATGTCGTCGTTAAATATCCATACTACTAAAGCAAGGATGCACAAGGCCTATAAGCAGGTGATGAAACAAACCACCCCAACGCCAGCTAGGAGAGGGATTTCCTTCAAGTGCAATCGGCCAAGATGGCAAATATTTGCGCCATGTCCGCCTGATGCAACCTGTTCAATTCATGTTGATAGTGGAATCAAGGAACAGTGGGGGGGTTTCTCTCCGCAGAACGTGAGATGGGTATTAGATTAATTTACATCGACTTAGGTGTGATAACATTTACAGAGGGTTCTAATGTTTGTCCCCGGTGTAAAACACGGCCACCACACGGCGAGGTAAGCAAATTCTCAATCAGAATTATTGATGAATGAGATGGGGTCTTTGACAAGACAACCTGGCATGTACAGTATGTCTCATCTCTTGGACCTCTTAATCATTTCGAACGAGTATTTTTATTCTATGTGGTCGTGAGGCTAATAAGGAACGGGATTTAATAATTATGCAACTTTTTTCATGAATAAACTTGTACATATAATTGTTGTACAACACAGACATGTAAAAATTGGTGTTTGGTTTTTAATAATAATAATAATAATACGCAGTTCTTATAAAGTGCTTTAGCACAACCCTTGGGCATTTCAAAGCGCTCATTATTATTTTTTTTCCACAAGGTATGTGGAGCTATGTTTGCTTTATAAGACCGATTTATTTACATAGCACCATAAGACGGTTTACAAAGTGCTGTAGTGCAATCTGCAGCCAAGCGTACCAGAAAACAACGGGGCAAACCAAACCCCTTCTCTTAGCGTTAAGTGTACTGGCTTCTTTTATGTGCATCATGGGACCTACAGCTTTACATCCCATTTGAAGGACAAAGCATTAATGTTTAAGTGTGTTGACTCAAGTGTCAAGATCGGGACTCGAACCCACACTATGCTGATAAGAAACACCAGAGCTTGAGTCTGGTGCTCTTCACCACTCGGCCACCTGTACAATGTATCAATAAAGGCTCCATTTTAGGTTTTCCTCCCACATCTAAAACTGAACATCATCTTCTCTTTTCAAGTACTTTTAACCTCACCCGTGCTTTTAATAATCACCAGTCTTTGTTATCGACAAATGCACATGAAAAATGAGCTCAATGACTCGGCTTACCATCTACGTACATGTAAAGCAAATAATCAGAACTGAAGTTAGTATAAGATTCCAGTTTAGTAGAAGACTCCGCGCTCACATGTACACTTATGTAAATGTCTGTCACGCTGCAGCATTATTCGCTTACACAGCAACAATGTATATAGTTTTGAAAATTGGCGCTGATAATAATAAGATGAAAATGATGACCATAAGCTCACAATGGTGTCATAACAGCAGCAGCACGAGTTTGGGATTAAGACACAAGTCCCAAAATGGCTGGCTTTGAAGAGTAATTTTGAAGCCACACAGTGAAAAAACACAGCATTCATGACTGATAGGCTAACCCTCAGCCATGACCACAGCAAGAGATGAATGTCTGCAGAATACCATGAATTGCCAACTCACCGATACGTCTACTTCGAGCTTCTCCACTTTTTCGCGTAGAATATCCCGCTCGAGGGAAGTATTATCAAAGAGTTGATGTTGCTCGTTGACCTCTATACGAAGTTTCTGGCATTCTTTGTTGACCTGTAATTACGGAAGAAAAATGCAAGGAAAATACGTGACTATATCTGTGACTTGCATGAACAATATGCTCAAGACCTCTACTGTGGTCCAGCTGCTAAGTGAAACTAGATCTCTGAATATTTCTGCTGGAATACTAAGCAGATTTATTATGTTCATAACTAAAATGTATTATATTAATAAAACTCTTATGCTTTTTTAAAACATTTTTTAAATATGTTTAAATGTGATAAAAATGTTTTAATTCTTTGTCTATTACTTTACAGAACCGTGAAAGAACAATTTGTATTTATGTCAAATGATAATACTTCTGTTTCATATCTCTATAGCACTATCCCTCCTAATTTGTTAACAACAATTTTCCTCTACAAACATGACAAACATGTGCATGCTAGCTTTGCAGATGTAAAAACTTGCTTTTCTTTTGTTGATTTATGTGAATTGGTAAAACAAAACCCAAACTATATCCTTTCTTTCTTTTAA
>CM021532.1:12227234-12242312 GCA_010994315.2 Pisaster ochraceus
GATGGGACATAAAGGTCCCATGTGTTGTGTAACGCACTAAAAGAACCCAGTACACTTATCGTAAAGAGAAGGGGTACACCCTGTGTTTCCGGCAGTGGCTGCTGAGTGCCGCAGCACCTTGTCAACCCTTATAAGGTGCTACATATACATAAATGAGTCTCATAATTCATAAACTTCAAAACCTGCCTTAAAAAGTTTTTCTTTTTGCTCAAGCGCCTTGAGCACCTTACTGGTGGATACGTGCAATATATAAGACTTCAACATTATTATTACTATCAATATTAGTATTATTAACCTCTACCCTCATCCATGTCATGATGCTCAGCTCCATCCTTGCCAAACATCAACAAGCCAAATAGAGCTGGAATAAACACATCTTGTAAACCCAATGAACTCAAAGTTCACCAGAACAACACCATCACTTGTCATTATCAAAGAATATCCCATGAAATACGAGCGACAGTTCCATGAAGTCCACAGAAAGGTACACACAATGATGGAGATAGATTCTGATTTGATCAGATGTAGTTATTTACCTACAGGGGCTATGGTAAATCAATGAGGTAAATATATAACCAGTATTGATGCAGCACTTATATCATTAAACATACAAAAGATACTACCTGCTAATGGATCAATCTTGGTTAGCAACTAGTTGTAAAAATTACATGAGTAACATAATGGGTCTACCTCCAAATGGAAAGGGAGAAAGGACAGATTAATAACAAATAAACTACATTATGCATATACTATTTTGTATCAAAATGAGTATCGATCGAGTTTACTCCCATTGAGTTTGATTATCTCCATTAGCAGCTGATGAATATAAACACGAGTAGTGAGTTACATTAGGACTACCTCAAACTGGAAAGGGAGGACAGATTAAAAAAATATATATAAAAAAAACCTACATTACACGTAACATGGGCTTCTTGTTGGATACTATTTATTTATTACACATCCAACGGCACAGTTAGTGCCAATAACAGGATGAATAGAAAACAAGAAGAGATGTTCAGTTTTAGATGTGGGAGAAAAACCCCAAATGGGGGAAAACCTACGCAATCAGGTAGGGGCTGAAAACACAATCCACATGAAAGGCTCCGGTCTGAAGTAGGATTTGAACCAGGGTCCACAGAAGTGATTTATTCCCTTAGAGTTTGATTAATTCCATTAACAGCTGATGAATATAAACGCAAGTAATATGAGTTACATTTGGACTATCATGGAGAACCACAAACACAAGAAGTATTTTCATGCACCCTGTAATTACTGCAAAGGAAATTTGTTAAATTGCCGAGTAAAATTTAAACTCATGTGAGTAAAATTGGTTGGTAGAATTTATCTTACTAAATATTTTCATGAGAAATCTTATGTTTAAATTTATATCCAGATTTTGGATTAGGATTGACAACTTTTGTATCAAGATATTTAATTGAAGATTGACCATTTTATTTTGATTGTTTGTGTTTGATAAATCAAGACATTTGATCAATCATTGACTAAGTCATCAAGATCATCAATATTGATATGTTCCCCTTATTGTCAAGACCAGATTTTCTATAAAGATATGGTGTGACCAAGAAACTTTCTATCTCGATAATTTTATTTTCAGTTATATGTTTGCATGAATGTATTTATTCGACTATCCCCAAAAAGTTATTCCATTACAAATTGTCTACGTGTATCAAGACACCTGTAATCGATAAGCTGTGACAAAGCAGTTATCAATACTTCATCAACACCAAGGTTTATACATGACATAAATGCTACATTGTACTTACAATTTGGATAAAGCCCGATAAGTTGGACGCCTCTTACAGATTTCCAAAATGACAGTACCTTCTGGGATATCACATGTGACCACTTTCACACTACCTTTGTATAATAGTCAGGTACCCAACAACTCCACAGTACATTCCAGATACGAGCAAGCACTATAAGATAAACTGATGAGATGGGGTTCTCCTCAGCCGTTGCATCCACCCCTAATGTTCCTTCCCAAGTACAGACCAACCCAGATCCAAGGTTGTGTATTTGTGTCTACTGCTGAAATGAATTTCTCCTTCTTTCCTCAGACCCCCGTCTCAATATCACCCATCTGCCTCCAAGATGATTTCCGGTGTGGCAACGACTCGGAGGAGACAAAAACCTAGCAGTGCTAGTCACTTGTGTGTACAGATGCTGATGAGGTCATATTACATGAGTTGGATAGTAATAAACAGGTCATAGCTATTGTAGGAAGAGTGCACTGTGCTTAGTCTACTCGGTTATCAATAGACGTTACTATGTCTCACCCGTGTAGTATATCGTCCTTCCTAATACATAATGCCTTAATCAACTGCTATCTCAACAACTGTAACAAGAGTAGAGGGGAGATTTCTTCCTGTCACAGGGACTGTAAGAGTGGTGTAGTTGGCGTGGTGTGTGGTATGATGCAGCAGGAGGAGTGATGTTAGCAAGCCAGCTACCTTTCTGGCTCAGTGCTGCCATACATGAGGCGATTAAGGTGAATCGGCTACGAGATGAGAATGTGAAGAAGGTTCAGGCTAGGCATGAGCAGCTCATGCATAAACATAAGAGACACAACCACTTCCACGTCGGGGGGTGTTTCAAATCATGCGATGCATGATGAAATTTGATATTTTATCGTGTTTGATAGCAAACGTAATTAATAGTGTCAATATGAGATGAGATGAGAACAAAAATGTAATCCCTCCGTGATGTTTGACGCTTCTTCAAGATAATGGAAGAGGACTCTGGACACCTTTAACCCATTCAAGTAGTGAGCTAGTCCCGTTTTAGTTTATTAGCCTACTTTTATGATCAGCATCAGCACCATTGGTTAATTTCTTACCAGGGCGACCGGCGGTCCGCCAGTAATTGCTTAAATTTATCAAGAAACCACGGCAATGCAATTGCAATCTATTGGTCATGTATCATGGGCAATGCGATTTCCTTTTAGGAAATTATCAATGGGTTTTTTTTTTTTCCCCACTTTTTTTTTCCTTTTTTTTTTTTAGTGAACAGCCACAACTTGAAGGAAGGGGTTTCCACTTATGTTAGCACCTGCAAAGAATATCAAATTGAGGTTCAGAACAAATCTGTTGCTTCAAAATGCAGATTGATTTTTTTGTATTTCTTCTCAGTGGAGGAAAAGGGGCCGAGTATCAGCACAACGCCCACCCCCCCGGTTGTGTTGTTCCATTACTTAAATTAATATCAGACCAGATCAATTCTCATTAAATATATTACAGGCAATTCTGTCTGAGTCTGTTGCTGGAAAAAATCAATTCTGCCAATAATCAATAGCTTATTTGAAAGAACGCTATGTATATACAGGAGGCAAACTGAAGGGAAGGATCATGTGTAAGACACTTGCTATGGTATCAAATAAAAACAAAACAAAATTAAAGTTTGGAAAAATAAATGAACGTTACATGACATTTTCAGTGATGACAGATTCACTCAGTTGAAGAACTATGCAAGAAATTAACATATTGTTCTGTTCCAAGCTCCTTTTGCTTTCTGACTTGAAACTTCTAAGGTTGGTTGATTTGTTTATTTATTTGTTATCGTTTTTGTTCCCTCAACGTTATTACTTACAATTTATTGGTGTGTATTTATTACTTTTTTCTAATGGCAAAACAGAGCTGCCAACATTTGCATCTGGCAATCACGGAGATTTTTAGAATTACATTCAACATAGCAAAATGCTACGCACACTATATCAGTTGCTACTCAAAAAATAATTTGCTATTCAATATTGGCATTCAAATATTTTGCTTTGCAAAAGTGCTGACGAAATCGTTTACTGGAAACAGCAAACTTATTCCAAAGTATTTTTTTGCCCCCAAAAAATCAGTCATGGTGTCAAATTTGGAATAGAAAAAATGATGTGAAGTAAACATTTAATAACAATTAAACATAGATCAATTGAGTAAAAACTGCTTTTCAAACCACTTTCTCAAAACCAGTTTTCTGGCATCCACGAACAATGCTTCCCTTTGGTTTGGGGGGGGGGGGTGTTTTTTGTTTTCCAGGTATTTTTTAACTAATTTTTTCCCATGTGGATCTTCAATCAGGGAGTTAAAACTATCTGACAGCATACAATGCATTCCATATCTGAACTGAAATTTATATCTATGTCATGAATTTGAGGATGCATTTGTATATCTTTTGAAAATACAGTGAAATTTTAGTAGTCCTTACCAGCCACCGGTAATGAGGTGATTAAAAAACCTGGTTCCGCCAAACAAAAAATTCATCCAGATGGTCTTGTTAGTGGAAAACTATACATCCTAATCATACAACGACATGTTTTCACAAACACTCTAGTTACCATGGTAACACTCATCGCCACACTCCAGGCATCTCACCCAGCCAAGCACAGAAGCACTATCCCCCAAACCTTATGCCGCACCATAAATTAATTAAAGACCTCAAGAGCTTGTGTTGGGAAAGAGACGGCGGATAGTTGAGCTGATCAGCAGAGCAATTTACCCTGTGTTAAACCCCTTATGCAATCACCAGCAGTTATTAGATTTTTAAAGGTTTAACTCGGTAACAATTAAAGGTAGTTTACCAATGATCACAGGCACATTAAACTGGCCAGAGTATAGTGTTGAATTTATGAATTTCCATTAGACACTTTCAGCCCTCCAGAGTAAATGTCCTACTAATTAGCAACATGCAAAAGTCTGATCTCATTCTAGAGCGTGGACTACCTGTATTGATCCATAATCATGAGAGTAATGGAGAAGTAGAATGTTGTGCTCACATAGCAATTACTCATCACTCCAACTGCTCAACATTTATTGATAATACTTATCAGATACACTATCAATTGAGCCATGAGTGGGTCAAAGGTTAGAATAAAGTATGTTACTACTTCATGCCGGCATTCCGAGAAATATTCTGTGCTCGTGCACAATATATTTTTTCAGAACGTTTTGGAGCTAATCGTTTTCCTTTTGGAAAATATCGATGCCACAATGAAACCCTGACTTGACAGAGGCAAGACAACAAAGGCCCTCATAATTAGCACCGGGATTTGTTGTTCTCTTCTCAGAAAATATGAGTAGGCACTCTCATGTGAATTGCAGAACCTTGGTAAATCTGCCAGGGTATCCCGGAATCTCAGAATGCTCCGACTGACCTCCCTTTGAGTCAAATACAATAATAAACAATGGCGGAAGCCTGTCCATTCTCGTATGCCACATTTGTCTAACAAAAGGTCTGAAATAAGAAATTACACAATAACCACCAGAAAAAGGGATATTACGAGCATGTGTTCCAGTACCTTCTGTCCTTCTTGGTATGGGTGAAATGAAGCGAAGCAGGGTAGGTGCATGCCTGTGCAATGGAATGTCTGAAAGGATATTCAAGTCAGCCGTCAAACTGACAATTTTTTTTTTAGCGCGCTCCGAAGTTGTTCTTCGCATTAAAAACTGTCCGCCATAGACCAGTCAAGAACAATTTAGTGTGTCAACATGTCATCAAACATGAAGTGGTTAAGTAACACAAGATATATGTAGCGTCTTTAAACAAAAATTACCTGGATATATCTAGGAATACGTAAGTTCACTATAAGTCACTGCTGTATTGCCAAGCATGTTGGGCTACCATATAACATTGGCATAGAGTGTGTGTGTTGTTAAATATTTAATGTATAAATTCAATTACCATTTCACTATACCCTAGAAATCAATAAGATTATGAGCAACATGCAATATCAATGCATTAGGCTCAAAATATTCTAGTTGAGTTTTTGCTTTCTTCTTTTCTTTCACAAACCCCCTAGTTGCATCTGACTGATGGCTACCTGTAACTTCGGCAATCTCAATTAAACAGCATTCTGTCCTTAGAATGCCTTATGAATGTTCACTACATTGAGAAGCCTGCTTGGTGTTTCTGTACACACATGCATGATGGCACAAAATAATTGGACTGCATCTAAGTCAGTGGAAATTATTTTCAGTCGAGCGTAAGGGAGAGAGGAGTCTGCTTATGGTTGCATGGGTTACAGACACTTCACTGGGTCTAATGAATCATTTACGCTATTGTTTGTGCATGTGTTGTAATGAAGCCTACATAAGATAAGTAGCCTGATGAGCATTTCTGTTAATATTGACTTACGTTAAAGTTGGTTTATCCCAAACCCTCGTCACTGAACAGTTATTCATTATTCTACACAACTACAAGCATATTCCTTGAAACAATAAACTCTTGACAGTATGTAACAGCGATGGCAGAAATTGTGGTGCCGAGAAGAAATGCTGGCCTGCTGTCGATGACACCAGGGCTGGTATAGAATTGAAAGGTTCATATCTCATGACTGTTATTTCTGCTTTCAGCAGAGAGGAGATTAAGCTTCAATAAAGTGCAATAAGCACAATGCTGTTCCTAGTCACACAAACACTTAGGAATGAAGCAGTTTTAATAATAGGAACATACAATGTACAACAGGCCTGGAAATTACACTTAAGCCATGGCCTCTGTTGCCCCCGGTCTTGGCCTTGGTGCTCCTTCAAAAGTTTCCCATCGGCTTCAAGATTTTCCAATGGAAATGCCCTTTGCAAAATGAAAAAGGCCTTGCCCTCTAAAAGATGAAATTCCAGGCCTTGTACGATGCCAACCCTAACCTACCCCTTTAATATCTGCTCAATAAAACCGGCTGCTGGTACATGTACGTAATCTCAACCTCTTGAGTGGTTTTACTCTTCAAAATCTCAATGCAAACAACGTTTCTACTTCCTACCTCCCACTCTACCAGATTGAGTGTGTTTTACTTACAATCAGCGGGCATCGCTGCCTCCTTTTTTTTCCCTTCCCATTCTAGTGATATTGAGGTTATTTGTCAGTGTAAGAGGCTAGGTTTTGACAGCCCAGCAATTGTGGTTACATCCATAAATCAGATCAACTCTAATTAGTCTTTGCTGATTGGTTTATGTCCACAAATCTAGGCCTGCTGGAAAGAACATGAGGAAATCGCTCCGATCCTTCATCTTGATATGCAAAAACTGGGTTGAGGGAAGTCTGTATATATTGGGGGGTTTCTGAAAGAGATATGAAACCAGATCAATTGCACAAATCAGAAACATGGCCGCTGGTGTGGAGGCTTTACAGTGTTAATGAATGTTGCCAGGAGGCAGGGAAACAATCGGTACAGTCACATGACAGTTTGAGAAATGTTACACTTATGTCAGATCAGAACAGTAACAGATTTATGGCATATACAGTACACAGGTTCGGTACATGTAGGAGTATGCTATTTCGTAGTTCGTAGCAAGGTTGGTTTGGCTGTGCAGTTTGGAGTCCATCAAAATCAGATGGATTATGGAGGATTTGAGAAAGTTAAAGTTCAAGTGTGGATCTTAACAACATACACACATAGATTGTGCAAAGCAGTAGCCCATCTTCAAGGCAACTGAATGTAGGTTCATGAACCATGAGTCTCTAGATATTTTGTTTGATACTTGATAAAAAAAAACAATAACACTAAAACATTATTCGAGACTGATTCTGAACAGCATCTTTCAGATACGTAGCCTGGTATTTGTCTTAAAAAGAGGAAACTGTCTCGTACACAAAACCTTTTTAAAAAAAAAAAGTTTTTATTAAATCTCCACATGGCACCTAAAAATAAATAAGTCAATCAGCTGATCAACTGAGAATTTGCATACTTGGTATTACCATCTTTCAAAGAAATGAAACAAGTAGATTCGTCTGTGAAATAAAACTTGTTTTGTTGTGTTGATTAAGTCATTAATGAGAAAAGAAGTCTTGTGTTTGGGGAAGATGGAATCAGCAAGCCACCTGAGGCTTTGCAAACAGAATGATTTGCCCATGCAGACGGTAAACGTAAATAAAACAGGAGATGTTCTACAGTGATAAGACAAATGAATGAAATGAGATCATTATCGTGCAGAGAGTTTGGGGCCATCTGAAATTGCTGCTCATGACAGAACAGTTTAGTCTCGTACTGCAGGTTGAAGGACTGATGTGTGCTGTGGAGCTCAAGGCACAAGAAGCCACCGCAACGAGGCCAGGACTTCTAACAAAACAAAAAAAAGTGAGCCATCACCTTGCCAAAGGCAAGTTAAAATTACACTTGGCCAGAATTCAAACTAATCTATCTTTGCTAGCATAGAGCAGCCTTTTCACCATTTGCAAAATGGAGAAAAAAAGGAAGTAGCTATTCTCCAGAAATCATAAATAACTACCCATCACTTTGACAGTCTTTAGCTAGACTTGGGGTCTCACACTGAACCATAAGTTCACTTAAGGCGGTGTGGCTAGCTGTGTGTTTACTCAGTACATACTGTATGCCTTACATCCAAGACATCTCCAGTGACTATCCTTAATCCCAAGACATTCTCAATTATGGAGCAATTTCACTTGCAGGACACTCTCTCATACAATGATGCCAAAGTGAATGGAAACAGATGGCCGGTGTTCAGATACTTTGCACTCAGCCAGTTTGGACACGATTTTTAGTGATTTCCCAGCGGGATGGGAACGGGACCGGTTAGGTAGGGAACCAGTTGGGAAGGTGTGGAATTAAACGGGATGAATACATGTGGGAAGGAAAAGTGTCCGAGGAGAGTACAGAGTGGCTTGACAGTTTTTAAATTGCTCACCTGATGAAGTCAGTTAAATTCATTTTTTAGCCATCTTATAGTTTATGACAAGTTATAATTACAACGATCTGAACTGATATCTAAGCAAACAGATTATCCATGTCCATTCTAATCTTGTCCTGATCCGACTTAAAGGTATTATACAGGATTGGTAAGGGTAAAAAAAACATCATTCTTCAATTTTAGTCTGAAAGCTTACTGATTGTAAAGCTCAGAGTAAAACCATTTTTCTGTGAAATATTCCCCTCTGAGATGAAGTCGTATTCAAGAAAACTGTATCTGAAAAGCTTTTTAAAAATGCAAGAGCTGATTTTGGTCATGTTTACATGCTAATAATTATTCGTTGTTTTTCACTATTTTCTCCTGACTCACACAACGAAATAAGCCCAAATTTTATGGCTATGGCTGATCACACAAAACATGAACACTGTCTGCGTTTTTTAATTTTTAAATCCTGTATAATACCTTTAATCAAACTCACATCTTTCAGACAACTTGTTAGTATTTTCATCGTGAACAAATATTACGTATTGTAAACAGTGTTTGTTAAATAAATTAAACCTGGCATTATTGAGACATTTAAGTTTGGTCTGTCAATAATTACGACTAGCCTACAAAGATTAAAGGATTTCGAAAAATCAATCCTGCCCTTGGCCAGCTCTTTGAATGTGTGCCAGACAAAGGAAAATGTTTTCCCTGCATCGGAAAAAACAAAAGTGTTTTCTGGCAAACATCTGGCTGCCCTTCGGGCTAAATTTAACCTAACAAGATGTGGCCGTCCAACAAAACATTGTGATTGTCCAGGGACATTGGCAAATCTAGTTGCATTCATTACCCTATTTATATATTCCGCATATATGCTTTAGATTATTATTGGTACATTGTGAAATGGTGTAAAGTAAAGTGAAGTTTGTTCATAACCAACAATTACCACAGGTGTTGACAAACTCGCTCTGATCTAAATGACTTTTTTAACAACTTAATGTACACTGAAAGAAAGTACTAAAAGCTTTCATAAATTGGCATTTGCGTCTACATCAGGACTCTTATGGAAACATTGACAGATTTTTCTACCAAACCAGCTTAGCTCAATCTGCACTGTTATGGAATTATATTTCTGGGTACACATACACTACCTTAGACAATCACTCTGACATGACCTTCTGGTAGCACTCCATAAAAACCCTGTTCAGATATTCTGGTAACATGGTTAGAAATAAGGGTAATTTTGCTCGCCCAAACAGAATTTTGGCCAGTGAAATATACCAACCCAAAACATTCTCTACCACAGAATCTGTGCCTGTGTGTGAGCATCCTGACAATTTACACCTTTGTAATGAGAGTTCATAGAGACTACCAAACCACTTGATGGGCTTACCTTGTGCATACCCCTGTAATGGCTCACAAACAGCTCCATTGTGTCTCCTGCACTTCCCAAATTACAATCAAATCCAGATAGACAACTTCACGCCAGATAATATCCAAAGAATGTCTCCCAAAAGTAGTCAGCTCTACCATTGCTCAAATGTAACACTCAATTAAAGCCACTGACTCCAACGTATAGTTGTAACATTTGTTAAAAAGAATCAATACAATTCCCCTGTGGTTGCAGACAGTGACCCAAGATTTGCTATTGGAATCCTATATCCGCTGACTGAAAGCTTGCGTCATTAGTGAAACGAGAACAACTGAATATTGGGTGCTGATTGTTAGCTGTGTTACATTCAATGAGGTCACTTCTAAATACATGCATCTAACAAAACCCTCCCACCCCAGTCCCTGGGGCTGCGAAAGAACATTTTGGTGCCACTTTATGTCTGATTTAATAACCAAATTGATTTTGAAATATGCAATTATGCAGCCCTGGATTTTATTTTCTCTCCAGAAAGGGTGTTACTTTCTGAACTGCAGTCATGGTAATTGTATTTGCAAGAACTTGGGTACTGTGCTACTGTAAAAGTTAATTTTAAATGTGGGGAAAAAACGTTTTCTTTTTTTAAGACAATCAATCAAATATTTGTATGAAGTATTAATTCAAAATTTAGATTTAGATTTTGTTATATGTATTGCAGAACTAAACCTGTTATTAATCATCATGACTTCAGTGTTACACGTTAACTTTTTATATCTTACAAAACAGCGAAATATGTTTTAGATTTATTTCAAATGTCTGCATATTTCAGTCTTAGTTGGCAACACTACAAAGACAGTGTCTGAATTGATAGATGGCTGAACTAAGGCCATAACCACAAAGAGTACTTTAACTTTGACATTCCGAATCAACAGAAATAGATGCAGATGATAAATTTGGACACGGCAGTGCAGGAGCATGGGATCAAATGAACTGAATTGGTCAAGGTTGTCTGAAACAAGAGACTGTCACATAGATAAACAATGTAAAATATATCTACACCATTTCAAAAATTCTACAATGTTCATGACAACAGCAATTATGAGTAAGACTGGCAGAATAACGAGACAGACACAAACCTCATAAGGTGGATTTCATTCGACATTGAATGAATCAATGATGCAAAACAAAATAGAAAAGTTCCCTCTTTTCACGTTGGTTTCTGGAAGAGTATTACTCATTTCCGCCTTCTAGTTTTCAATAATCTCACAATACAACATTATGTGAAAATGTCATCAAATAATAAGGTAGTCCTGTTTTCAGTCAGAACGATTTACAACAGTTCATGTTTTGTCTGGGATTTTGTGCATATCTGATTGTGGCAATCAAAATAAGCAAGAGTAATTTAAAGGTCTTAAAATACTATTTTTCTCAACTTTGACAGCAACTCCGACAAACATATTTCTCTGAAGGATTGGCAATGTTAAAATCAATGAGCTTTCCCATTGAAACTACTCACTTCGTTTTCAATAACGATCAATCCTGTCTTTCAAGTATGGAGACAATGACGAATGAATAAGACAGTTTTAAAAATTCTGATCGCCAATTTCGATTAAATATTCAAAGGTTAACACATGTTTTCCTGAATCATGACAGTTTGAAAGAATGTACTTTTCAAGAAATCAATGTTGCACATTCAGCTGTCTCTCCATATGCTAGTACTTGAGCCTTCACCATCATGGGATTACAAAGTCACTGCACTTCCGCTGATAAACTTCACTACTGCGTACTTAACACATCACATTGAATTATTCAGCTCAATCTCATTGCTTGATACCAGTCAGGAATCTTATCAGTATCAATGCTGATTTTATTTGGTGTGGATTGCAGACATCGATGCTGGAGCCCCGGGATTAATTGAGGAGGGCCACCCCTGGGACTTATGCTAATTGTGTGCTCAAACTATCCTCAGAGAAGCTTTCTTGTGACTTGAAAGTAAGTGAATTGTGTTAATTATACACGGGGGATGGCGTATTAATAATGGTACACGTGTGATGAGCTTTTGATGCGGCATGAGTTATCACTTTGTCAGTTTGATTAAAATTCCCATTAGAAGTAAGTTCTGAACTCCATGGAAGCTGGCAGGTAAAGGTGTCTGCACTAACATGTGAAGAGTTACAGCTTCAATTCCAATCCAACATTCCTGTGAATTTGTTTTCAGCGAGACTGAATAAGCAATGTGTACAAAGTGCTTTTAAACAAGGATTGAATGAATTTAAATATTTCGGATTCAAAAATCTGATGAATAAAAAACTTTTTCAAAACAGGTAACAAAAGACTGGATGCAACTAACGTGCATATCGAAAATGAGAAAACAAGTCAAACAAAGACTACATTTTTTGTGCGAAATCACAGCTTCTTTTAAAATTCTATTTATACAAAATTACTGAAAATAAAATCAAAGCAGAACTCAAACTTGGGATGATGAGGATACTTATTTTTTAGAAACCCCAACTGCGCATCAAGCCTGAATTTGTGCAACCATTACATATGTTTAATGATAATATGACTGAAAGTTGGGCACAATTCTGAATTGTTTACAAGTAACCGAAAACAGAGTTCAAGTCTTATTCTCAAGTTTTCTCAGTTGATTTGTTAAATTTATTTTACTTTCATCGCTAAATTTTACTTTCCCAATAATATAAAATAGTTTCTATAGCCATAAACTAGGTTAAACTAAATTGAAACCGAAACCGAATTGTGCACCATAGAACTCAATATAGATGAGACCAACTTGGTCCCAGAATTTCAGGTATGTGCAAGTCTTGCAAAGTCTGTCTACATTAAACTTTGTATGAGACATCTAAAATTGATAAAATGTCACCGACATATACATTTGCATGTACGTTTCACACTTTTACATAATTTGTACGTGTATGTGTTGGATTAAATAAATATTTTCTGAAGATATCTTGTATGTACTTTGTGAAATTGCCTTCATCTTGTACAAAGACAAATGTGAGCAGAGGCCAGCCACCCAGGGCTTGTCAAAATTAAAGAAACTGTCATCAAAATAGATGCGCTGTCCAAAAACCACAATGATTTAATACATCTCAGTTCTGAAAGATGAAACTGTCAGGAAATTAAAGATGACAGGTCCATGTATTTACTCTGTCCAAGGAGAAATATGATTGGCTACTATTGGACAATAGAGGGCTCACTCTCTAACTAAAAATATTTTTCAGGAAGTTGGGAAAGGATTGTGCACCTTTGTCAGACATGGCCTTTCAAAGATTGGCACTACTGTGATCAGACAGTATTCCAAAGTGTTTTTGAGTTTGTTTTTCAGCAAAGTATTTGGCACTAGACCATAGTGTCATCTCCTTCACAGAGGTCCACATCTAGGACCCAATTTCATAGAGCTGCTTAAACAGCAAATACTGCTAACAGTTTTCTGCTAAGCAAAAAAATAAGCAGGATACCAGTCACAGACTGTACGTGTGGAATGGTATTTTGGCTGGCTACCTAATTCTGGCAAGCATGGATTTGTTGTGCTTAGCTACTTTTTGTGCTTAGGCAGCTCTATGAAATTGAGCCCAGTTGGCCAAGTCATGGTGCTTGCTTGTTTGCAAGTTTTTCCCAGATAAGATGATCTTCCCGAAAAAGGAACTCGGCAAAGCTCCCACACAGGGATATAAATGCCAAGGCATGGCCAATCTCTGTCATACAAACAATGGTTTAACGACTATGATTATGAATTGCACAGATCAACAAATTGTGATTCAGTAACTAGACGACAAAACTTAACCTAGTCCTTTTAAGCTTCTTCACAGCGACATCGATGTGTACACACAGTGTTACCAAACGAGTATTACCCAGTGAACAAACTGTGGTATTTACATGCATGTGACATTTTCCTAAGGGAAACCCCCAAAATGTACATCTCACTCAATTTAATAAGCGCATGGATTAATTGTCTCAAAAGTTGCATGATTCTACAAGGCGGGGACAGAGTCACGAATGTTGTGTCTCACAATCAGACCATCCTCAGACAAATGCTGGTTTATCGTCTATGAATATATCTACATAAATGATTCAATAGTGGGAAAAGGCAAAGGAGCCGCATGAGACAGCAAAATCGGATGTGTTTTGCATTCTGACGTCACGGCAATACTGTCTCAAGTCCAAGTTCCTCTGACGCACAGTTAATGATTAAACACTGTCTAATTATTTAGGCAGAGAAGACGAAAGTCTCATTACATGGGTTCTCCACCATTAACGTTCAGAAAAACAATAAATTAGACTGCGGCAGGATAGACGTCTCCAACACATGGCTAACAAATGCTTCATAACATACTCACGCTATGACTTGTTAATACACTTGTTTTTAATGGGAGAAAATTCTGTGGTTTAAAGATAGGGTCATAGATTGGTAAACAAATAATGACCATAAAAACTTACTTGGTGAGAAGCACTGCCGCTGTTAAATAGTATAAACTATTTTGTGAAAGGATTTCTTTCGATGTAATATGGTTTTAATCATTTAATCAAAACAATTAAATCTGAGAAACTATTCATGCATGAATAATTTCTCAGATTTCTGAGGGTTGGTGTCTGTTTGCGAATGTTGCGGCCAGAGAATGCGGTTAGTGCTCGCTAAACGTGGATGGATTTGATCATCTTCTCACTGTATTCAGCTGAAACTTTCACATGTGACTTTTATTGTATCTGTTTCTATAATTTGCCTACAAATAAGCGTCACATTGACAAAATTCAATTTATGACCCTACCTTTAATGCAACTTTGATCTCAAAAACAATTTCCGCTTTCAGCTATCGTTGGACAGCAATTGGACTACTTGTTAGTTACACTTACCGGTGCACTGGAAGCCAGCTGTATTTGCCTCTGGAGTAGTAACTGCTCCTTAGCACTCCCCTTTATGATTTTCTTCAAGTGTGTGTTCTCTTCATTGCCGTTGCTCTTCTGCTTTCAGGGGGTAAAATAAAATTCATAAAAACAAGAAGGGTGTCAAGTACAACAACAAAAACTAATCACATTTTATTGACTTCATTTGACTTCTTATCA